>JADNYJ010000039.1:0-271558 GCA_015501075.1 Gymnopilus junonius | reverse complement strand
TGTTAATATTACAAATCTCTACGTTGTCGGCTTACTCACGCTCCTGCAACCTAGACCTAGACACCCTGATCCTCAAATGGGCAAGGACTATGCCGTGGTGTCAGTCAAGCCATGAATTACTTTGATCTGCCTCGTCAGTTGTGCCGTTCTTGATGTTGAGGTAACCTTTCCTTCCACGCATGCTGCATTACTATGGTCGTCAACGTTGCGCTCAATAAGGTGCTTTCGCTAATTTTCCATACATTACATAGTTATCCTATATTTCCATTACTTTCATCTAGAACCATGTACATACTTCGACTTCTTCCAACGCCACTTACATACCATCTCACTCCACCATCCATGATTCTGTCCGTTCGCACCGTTCTGGTATGAGTTTGCCACCCTGTACCTGACTCTATCTACCAATAATCATGAGTAGCCGAAGACAATCTTGTATCTTAGTGCAGAGCTCGAGCCGCCTAGGAATCCCAATCGTCGGATAACCTCGAAAACAACTCGATGATTTCTACAAGCCTTTTAGAAACCCGTCTCTTCCACAGCGGATCCTTGCGCATAGAATATTAGCAGGAACGACCGCATTCTCGCGAAAATTACTGGCACTGCATCCTCAATAGCGGCCAAAACCAGATCACATCATTGACAATGTCTGGTTAAGTGAGTAGCAAGTAAAGGCAAAAAGTCTGAAGTGCAGAGGGAGGTGAGGTACTTCACCTTCGCTGCTAAATTAGAAGCCAGGCCCAGACTGTTTCGACACAAGCCTTCAAAATCTCTTGCAAAATGGAATAACTTCCATTGAAAGGACTTCATCGATGATAATAACAACCGTCCACATGTGTGTATATCACTTTACAATGCCCGAAGATTTGTAAATCTATTGACTTGGAAGATCAGGTAACGGGAACTCCTTCTCCATATGTTCCCTCTGGAGACAAAAATTAGTATGCGAAACTGAACATTGCGATAAAACCCACATAATGCCTGAAATGAATTGTCTTTCCAATACGCGTGATTTCGTCAATTTCTTCCTGAGTCAGCAAGTCTGGATATGTTGCGATTTCGCTCAGACGTATAATGCGTTCGGGATTACCGCTGGCTGTGACAACAACGACGCCCTGCGCGCGGGTCCAGAGAAGCAAGACAACTTTCGCGTCAATTTTCTCGGCCGTTTCTTCAGAAATACGTTTGGCAATTCGTTCCAGGACGGGCTTCAGCGGACCGCCAGTGGGATGACGCAAGAGAGGTGACAGCGTTCCATAGGAAGCAGTCAGAATACCATGTCTAGCTTGCAGATCGAGGACTGGCTGGAGATGCGTGAGTAGGTAAGGGTGGTACTCGAGCTAACCATAGGTCAGTAAAATTTGAAAGACTGCAAAATGTGAAGTGTACGCACTTGGTTGATAACTGGCTTATATTTAGCGCCGTCCAGAATTTCCTCGAAATCTTGTGGTCTAAAGTTGCTGACACCGATGCTTTTGAGCTTTCCCTTATCCTTGAGGTCTTCCAGAGCTTTCCACATAGCCTTCAGTTCCCCAGGTTTAGCAACGAAGGGATTGTGAATGAGGAAGAGGTCTGGAACAAAGCCGAGCCTGTCAATAGACTCCTGGACTGCTTGAGGTACCTCATTGATAGGAACAGGTACCTCATCGTCGCCTCTGGCGGAAACTTCAATAGCGTTAGCTGAAGGAATGAAAGAATTGATAGTGAAAAAAGGCATACGTTTTGATGTCACGTAAACATCTTCGCGATTTATAGACGACCTGGAGATCGCCTCCCCGGTTTGCTTTTCTGTCTTGTAAAGCTGAGCAGTGTCGATATGACGAATACCGCTCTCCAAGGCCAGCTGGCCATAATCAGCGACATCCTTGTTGTCTAGCCCTGTACCATTTCCCCAGGCGATCCATGGAATGGTGGTGCCGTCAAGAAGCTTGAAAGACGGGATTGATTGGATAGTCATGGTCGTGGTTTAAGTTTGAGAAGAGGAGAAGAGAGCGGCCCGCATTGCGCTTCAGAGGTTTTCTAAAACCAGTTTCGGTATGCATGACCATGTACTCCGCATGGCGTCACCACCCATTTGATAATAATCCCCCTATCTTCAGATGGTGACAGCAAGTCTATCAACTTTCGCCGGAAGAAATAACCTGTCTTTTTGAAGGATTCCACTTTCCTTCAGCGACCAATACGAAGGCGACAAGTGACCCAATATTCACATCTGCTGCCAAAAACTGCCTGGGTTCGCGAGGTTCTCCAAGTCGGTGGTCTTTAAGCGTAAACACTATCGAGTTACGTATGTAGTCCGCATGCTCCAAATTAAAACAAAGAATAGAGGGGAAACAGCAATTGGAAAGTGCAGTTGGTAATAAATACAATACTTGTTCAAACTTTCGAGTTGGATCGGGTCACTGTCAGTGACTGGGGAGGCGGAGTTCAATTTATTGTACACGTGACGAAGGCGCGTCGTCGACGCGTCGCCGAGTCCCCAATGAGTGCGACGGTATATGCGATAGAACAAATTTTTTTTTAAAGTGTACGAATCTATGGTATATTTTTCTGATCACGAGCGCCTCGGACGCAATTCTGCACATAGGTCGATCCCAAACAGAGGTTCATCCTCCCCGTGTCTAGAGATGAATATGAGTGCCATATAATGTTAAAGTAAACACATCAAACACCAACTCAGTCCTGAGATGTTCAATAATCTCATGGCTACCATAGGGTTGTAAGGTTCTGCCATGAGAATCCATATTGGGCTCGCAATGAAGGCACTGAAATCAAGTTCAAGTTTACCACCTGCACTGTTTGCAGTCATGGTCATGAGTTGGTCGTGAAGAGAAGGCTGCTTGACTCGGTAAGTTGTTTCCTGAGATAAGGGGGAGCGAAAACAGTTCATAAAAAAAGAGATTGTCTGGTTCTTGAGCATTAGCTACTTGGTGCCTAAATCGAAAAAGGTTAGCAAACAAAACAGAGGTTTTTGAATGTGCATCTGGACGAACTCAGCCATCAGATGCTGGAGGACGACATTACGCTCTTGCATGTCAGTTATATGTTTCGAACAATGATTACACATCCAATGCAGCCTGTCCCACTTTGGATCGGCCTTTCACGAGCTTTGACAGCGTTAGCATCTGCTTCCGACAATACATTCCAAATGTATTGAGAGCTAGGCAGGCATTTTGAATGAGGATTTTTCAAAGCATGCACAATCTAGAAGGGAAAAAATGTGGAGAATGTCAGCATGTAGCAGACTGATATAAAGTCGATACTGACTGCAGAGCGCCAGGAATATCCAAGCCGAACCCAAGATTTTAGCTCAGAATCGTACCATGTCACAGTCAGCACAGTCAAAGCGGAGGTCCTTTCCATCCATCTCGAGTACCAAAGCACTTTGGGGGTCAAGGCCAACAAGATGAATGAGCGAGGTGGCTATAGCAGAGCCTTTGCGACTGAAGGAAAGATCGTTGGTAAATGAAGGCTTGTTGATGTAGTCACGGTAAGGTGCAGCTGGCGCCATCAAGTCACTGCAGTGATGCGTCCTGAGCTCTTCCAAACCTGCAATTATAAAGGGGCGTGAATGACCACCAAATCGTTGGTTACAGCACTCAAAAATCGAGGTCGCCAAATCCAGAACATTTTCGTCTGCTGTTCTAGAAGATTGTCCTACAAAAGCACCTTCAACAGGAGGAGCGCTTCCAAACTGCATCGCATGAAACAATTCGGATATGCTGCTATCAAAGTCAGAGAAATGCCCGCACCATTGTCAGTGAGCTGAGTTGTGGATTGAAAATGCCGAATGGTTACTTGTACCCTGTTCCACGTCGTCTTTCGTGTATCCAAGTTGGACAAAGCATTCAATGATTCTGAGCGAAGTTCCCGTATTAAAATCATGAGTGTAATTTAAAGTTTAAAGTACCACTAGCTTACGCTTCTTTTCCTGCTTCTGAAGTGCCCGAGTCATCTTCTGGCGTTCAGCGTTCAGATGGAAAAGCCAGTCCTATATCGAGGAGCTTTCTGTCACAAAAAAAATCAGCACTACTCAACAGCTCGAGTAAACTTCAAAGGGGCCCACAGCGCGAATTTCTTTAACACGGCTCTTCCGTTCATCTATAAAGGTATCCAATTCTCTATTTGCAGGAACACCGTGTTCGTATACTGCAAGCTCATAGGCCCGCAGCTCATGCATCATTTTCTGGAATCTTTATCCCAAAAATATCGGCTGCCAGTTGAAGAACCTTGATGCCAACCACTGGCTATCAGAAATTCAGTTTGCGGGTGAGTGTGAAAAAAATGTCAAAATTTTACCATTGGTATACAAAAGAAGGTCGAGAATGACGTTGTCTGCTTCGGGAAAGCGTCTTCAACCGAGATTCCACAACAAGACTGTAAATTTCTGAGTAAACCTCTACTTATACGTTGGAATTTAAAACGCACTGGGATTTTTTACATGCAGTGCATAGCCTTCGCAGCAAAGAAAAGTCAACCATTTGAACATTTTTCGCTCCACTTGCTCCAGAAAACAACGAAAAGATTAGGTTTTCAAAGACTGAATCAGGTTACGACCCTCACCTGACAAGATGCACGATAGAGAAGGACTGCCCAGCCTATTTCCGACATGAAACTCGGAGGATCTGGCGCACCATCGCGTTCCCTTGCCTCTTTCCACACCGTCGTTGCGCGTGGAGAAGAAAGTGTCTCGCGGAACAATTTGCTCGTTTTCAACAGGTTGAGGTTATCCTTTGGCCCAGATGCCCAAAAATCTGACATGAAAAATGAGTGAGACGCTATGCTGAATGCCATCAGCGTACCTCAAAGAGAATGTCAAGGGGTAAAGTTAAAGTGCGCTGAGATTTTGACGCTTCCTTCGAGGCTGAACCGTAGTGGTATATTTGACTTTCTCTTCAGTTTGGTGTTCTCTTGGAGGGGCGCTCCCTCATGATTCGCCTTTTAACTAGTCAAAAACTATGAGATAGGTATGGGGCCATACACTGTGCGGAAAGATTACCTAGTTCACTCTCTTCTTTACTAATCTCTTCGAAATCATGCGACTCTCCTTCCTCAGCACTGAGATCCAAAGCCGCTTGGACTTCTTCGTCACTATTATCAGAGACAATAGTAATTTTCGGACCCTCATGAATCGTGGTGGCATAGCTTTGGGATTGAATATATGATGAGAAATCAAAGTAATATTCGAAGGAAAAAGTGACGGAAGTAATCACACTTTTATAAGCCGCCTTGAATATATATTATTATCTGTGGCAACGGTGACCTGACAGCAGCTTGACATGACATGAGCGCTGGCTTGATTCATTGAATGATGCAAACCATGAGAGATTTGGCAATCCCAGTTTGATCCAGGCAAGTTTTATCTGAAGTTCCAGCAAGCCTTCAGCCAATACTGCCGCCAATTCAGCAGAAGATGGAAAAAGCAGCTTTTGGCTCTGTCACTGTTGGGAGCCCGACTGTAATTGCGGAAAAAAAGAAGTTGAAAATGGTGCTGCTGTATACCAGTCATAAGGATCCTCCCAACCATGAAAACAAAGGGCGCATTTCCAACCCTTCCTCTGATGTTCAAAACTTGAAGTTGTCGCTGCTTTGTCGTACCTTCAAACTTGCAGGGCGCTGGTCATGTTCGGCGTATGGAAAAGGGTTGTCGTCCCGTGTTTGCTAAAAATAGAAATTCGTGAAAGGTTCTCAGTACAACTTCCCTCTTGAAATTTACTTGAGATTTATGCTCCTTGTATAAAAAAAATTAGATCCAGGAGGATATACACGCCAAAGTGAATTTGATTCCTTACTGACATAAATTTCCAATCAGTTTGGGCAAAACTGAGACCGCAAAATTTAAGTGGACAGACCAGACCCAGCAAAGATTCTTGAAAGGTTCGCTCAGAGTTCTTGCAGAAATTCACAATAAGGGCAGAGATTTGGTGTTTAGTGGCCTTAAATTCGACACCAGTGACCAAAACCCTGCATAAAAAGCTTACGTGACAGTGATCGGCAAATGCGGCCTGATAATTGACGCGGCTTGCATTTTCCCTTTCATCGCGAGATCCCCTTTTCCTCCATCCATAAGAGTATTTGCTTCATAAATTTCCGTGTTTCTAAGTTCACATTTTCTAAGCGTTAATGCCGTATAGCGACAGCGTCTGTGTACTTTTAGACGCGTGATATTTCTCCGTTATCATGTGCCGGTGGGCAGCGTAAGGCAGTACAGTCATCGCCACTCGCCTATCTCGACGTTTGCTAAATTGTTCCTGCTGCTTGAATCTCCTTGATCTTCATCAGCTTGAAGAGACTGCGCAGCTCTTCTTCCCACTACACACCCACCCGTGCGCAGTACTCCAGAGGCTTCAAATTACTTTGAAACCAGTCATCTTCTCCGAATCGATTTCTCTCGGCGTTCAGTGTCCCAGCGTCACTCGGAATTTCTGCGCGCACTACAGTGTAATACACCTCCTTGGCACATGATACCTCCTTGGCACAACTGCGATTTCCGAACTTAGTTTTCGCCGGTCGGCCATAAAATCTATGTATATGCCTTGATATATACTTAATCTATCGCCATACAAAATTTCAGCTGACGGGATAAAGTTGTCGAGGCAGGACAATGCAATTACCCATCAAAATTAGAGAAAATCATCCTTCACAACTTTTTGGACCTAACTTTTTTCATTTTTGAGTGCAGCTTTCAGCCCTGAATTTTAGATTCATGTTTAGGACAGTACTGCCTTCGATGTCAGCTAGATTTGACATGAAAAATGCACGGATTGAGGGCAAAATTGGGCATGAAAGGGCAACCGTGATCAGAGCGTGACACGCGCACTCAACGGCGCGTTGGACGCGTCGCCTAGTAAATGGCATTGTCACACTTGTGCCAAGGACCTGGATTTGTGACAAAAGGCTGCTCTCGACAAATTATCCTCTAATTCACCCATAATCCATGCAATGGAGTCAATCATTAGCAATTTGATACCTTAGAAGGTCCTCATTAAGCTCATATAATTTTTTTTGCAGGATTTCTAATAATTGTGTTTTAATTTGACGAATAAAAAGTTTTGTGCCAAGGAGGTGTATTACACTGTAAAGGTTTTTGCACACCAATGATCGTAAAGCAGCCTCTACCCCGAAGACCCTACACCATCTGATGCACCTCCTTCGTACGACGCGCTCACCGATGTCCCAGGTCCAAGTGTCCTCTGTCCAGGACTATAAAGGTCCTTTAATTGATCAGCTCGACACCAGTTGCGTCGAGCTCGCGCTCCGCACCACCCCTCAGCCCCTCATCCTCAACTTCCTTTTCGTTGAAGTCGCCTACCTCCCCTTCAGCAGATAATAAAGGCAAAGGTCGTGCAACTAACTGGTTTAGCTTCACTACCTCAGCCGAAGCTCGCACAGCACGCGAGGTCCGAAACACTGTCATTGGGCTCGTCGAGACCTGGTGCAGGAGTATATCTCCAATTCACCAGCGAGCACCGGGATCCTCCAAAGCTGCTCTGAAGCATGTTCCTCCCATTCCCTATCCTTCTCCTCAATTCTACAAGAAAGGTCGATTGAAGATCACACTCCGCTATATTGGGCGATAGTCAACGACCTCCAGACCAGCACACACAGGACGAAGACTTTCCAGGACCTGACCTTCTGACTTCTCTCATCTCATACGCGTCGCCCTTAACGCAGGAAACCATAACCGAACTCCGGGTCGCCTGTCTCGCTAACATCCGATCAGGCCCTCTTCCAACGTCTGCGCCAGTCACCCGAATCGCGCCAGTGTCGGGCAGTGACCAAATGCTGCTTGGCGGGTCGATTCCGCCGGAGGAGGTCGAGCTGGAGGATATGGCGGAAGAAGGAGGCGGTGCTTTTGCAGTGAACATTGTGATACCGCAGTTCCACAAACGAATGGTAGTGTCCAAGGAGATTGCTGTGGAGTTCATTGCGCGCAGTATGTCAATCTATTTCAACCTGTCCGCTTTTAAATTAATCTCTGAAATGCGATGTAGGTCGAATGTGGCGATTGGCTTTCTTTATTGCTCCGGAACGCAGACACCCAGGGGCTCCAAAGCCAGGCTCATGGTGCATAGGACTCTCACTCGTCGAGAACAGTCCGCCTACCTCCGTCGATTCTCGCCTCGTCATTTCCGAAGCTAAGTCTACAAAATCGTCAGACTCATCCACCGCTGGACAAAGTCTGGAAGCCAGCGAAGCAACACCAACGTCACCCAAATCACCATTCCGCCTAGGCCAAAAAACTAAACTTTCGACCATCTCTATCAGGTTAAAGTCGATTCAGCAACTAGAAGCTCCAGGCAGGCGGAATCGGGGGAAGAGTATTGTCGTGCCGTTGGAGGAAAGTACTTTGGGGGCTAATCTGCAGTATGGGTAAGTACTTTGTCCCTGCGTAGTCTTCATAAGACGTCTGAGACTGTCTCGTTGTGCAGGAACAACCCATACATCGGGCCTGATGAGAAGCTCAAAGTACGCTTTGAAGCTCGCCTGGGGAAGTCAGATGCGGATTGCATTATCTGCTGACATTCCTTCTCCCTTTTTATACGTATTTATCCCGTCAATGCAGTCTTATTTTGCCAAATATCCGTAAAGTGTATCTTTCAAATGTACTTCCACCCTGCTATCGAATGTTCACATAAATTATCTTACTGAATGTTGACCGTCATCCTGTTGTACTAGGTACCAAATTGCTACTAGTCTAATACGCCCGGTTGGACCTTGAAGCGAAATCATGCCCAGAATATACAGGAACATGCTAATGTCATGAAATAACACACTCGTCTGAGCCAGGAATGGGCTTCCTAAGCTTGACTTCAAGTCGAACAGTGAGCTTCTCATCCGCCGGCACGTAAGGGCTTCCACTAAACGAACAGAAGATGATCAGCAAATTGAACACGATCAGTCAACAGACTGGCATCCGCCTGACGCTTCGAAGAAGGTCAAGGTCAGGAATCGAGATCCACTCACGAATATTGAAGGCTGCCAAACACTGGACTTTCGTCTAGCCCTACAACGACCTGCGTTGCTGGGACGCTGTTCCGTGGTGCCTCCATCATCTGCTTTGACTTCAAACGGAGGACGTTTCGCGGCTTTCTGACTTCTTCCGTGTCGTCTGAAAGATTGGGCAAGACAAATCGAGCGTCGAACCATGTCGGTGGGCTTGGTTCTTGTAGGGATATTGAGATGCACCAGGAGCCAGGTGGAGGTCCATACCATACATCGTCGGGAGTGATCATAAATGAGAATCGCCATAACCTATCTGACATGAAACAGAAGTAATCAATATCGGACCTTTGGATATATAACCATAGGGAACTCACTCCGTGCTATGAATTCTAAGCTTATTTCCCTTGAGATCATCATCCGCTTGTGAAACTGTGGTATCTTCACATTCACAGCAAAAGCACCCTCATACCCCACCCCAATCTCCACTGTAATGTCATCCGCAGGAAGAGAAGCCCCCAATAGTATTTGATCGGCACCCGAGATGGATGAGGTGAATTGAGGTATAAGTAATCGAAGGCGTTGGAACGTCGCCTGGTCAGAGGTAGCTAGGCATCCAAGGCGCAACTCGGTGACGGTATCCACGCTCAGAGGCTTTGCGCGAGAGAGGAGCTCCCCGAGCAGATCAGAGTCCTCGCTATCCTCTGGCTCCGCTACTTCTTCACGATCCAGTAGATTGGGCGTATGATTATGAGGTTCCGGATGGCTAGGCCGTTTGACAATAGCCCAATAAAGAGGTGAATGACTTTCGATGAATTTCTCTTGTAAGATCCCCGAAAGTGAAATGGAATGCGTCGTACATGCCTCGGCGCAGCTTTGCAAAATGCCCAACGCAGCAGGCGATAGCGACCCGCTCAGACCATTCTGCTCCTGTGGACCCACCACGAGATTGCGGATGAGGCCGGTGACAGTCGTCCGGACTTCATTGACGGTGCGTGATGAAACTGATGACGGAGTTGACGACGGAGCTGATGAGGATGCCGATGAGGAGGATGTGGAAGATGAGAAGGTGAACCAGCTTTTCTTGGTTTTGAGGCTGGTGGTCGAGGAGGTACTGAGGGATCGGGTGTGCCCTTCGATGTAGCTGGTCTCGTTGGCGGTTTGAATGGCGGAGGCAAGGGCAATGGTGGTGCGGGACCGGCTGGAAGTGAAATGGATTGTTGGCTGAATGACCTCCAGGTGTCTTGATTTGAATTCACGTTTGATTTAGGCAGAGCAATGCTATCATATGCAGGAGGCGCCTCAGATGGAGGGCTGGCGTGGAACTCGATAACTCCTGCTTTTCGTCTGACATTGTCGCGGTAAGAGATTGAGTTCCGTCGGAAAGATAGATTGGCCTGAACACGCCTAAAGGTACCGTTGCAAGGTACTAAAAATAGCCCTTAAAGGTGTTCAACGTTCCCGTATCTAAAATACAGAACACGACAAACATGTACTGAATGAAGCATGGCTTAGCAAGTCACGTTCAATTCATCAACTACTGTAATCATCCATCGGACGCTGGTCAGAGGCCGGCATTGAAGTATGAACAGGTTCGTAGTGTGACAGCGTATGTTTCTCTCCGTCCGATGAAGTATGGGAGTGTAGCAGCTGAGAAGACAGATGGGTAAACACGACGACGTGGATAACGAGGGGTTTGGGACCAAGTGGGCGGTTGTCATTGAAGCGGCAGGGCTTCGTATACGGGCAAAGCTGGTCCCAAGCAACTGGAGAAAAAGTCATGAATATAAGTAGTCAAATAGCGGGATGAGAGAGAATCAGGAAACGTACGAGGATGTCCAATTCCTCTTTGAGCTTCCGCGGTCTCTTCTGCGAACACCACGGCTAGACCACTAAAATTATGGACATCAGTCAGTCAATGTTTAGCGTATAGCCATCAAGGAAGAAAGCTTACGCGTTTAGATGAAAATCAATATGACTATACCACCAAGAAGAGAAGCCAACGTCAGCAAAAGGCAGCTGGGATGTGTTGAATAAACTTACCAATGGAATATCCAAGGTCCAGGATTGTCGGTCTCAAACCGAATAGTGACGTTGCTTCCCTCGTCGCCAATGCTGACAACGTCACGACGGACAGGATTCACATAGTTGGGTAACTGATCTTCAGCACTTTTGATGACGCTGAAGGAGTGCTAGAATCGAGCCAAGTAAGAACTAACGAAGAACAATGACAATTAGAAAGGAGAGTTGGACGTACTCCATGCAAATGGAAGGGATGCTAGTAAAAAAGAAAGGAAGAGATTTAATACCAACGACCTCAAGCAAGAGACCATGAGAGGAAAACATACCGGTCCACCAACCACCCCACCCGGAATCGTCACCTCAACCACCTTGTTGGGTGGAAGAGTGTACACGTCACCCTTGGGCAACAAATCCTGGGCGGCATGTGCTCCGCTCAGGAGTTGTAAAAGGACAGGAACAGGCGGCGCAGAGAAGTTGCGTCCATTCACTAGGAAGCCGTCATTGTTTGCCGTCAAGTTGAGGTTGATGTGGATATCTGCTCCTCCGGGGTACGGATGCCCTGGTGCGGGAGGATTGATGAGGGTTGGAGGTCGCGTTCACGGAGCAGGTTCCTGGATTGGTTATATTGTAGTCGTTATTGCTGTCATTGCCGCTGTTGGCCTTGGCTTGCTTTTGATCGTCGGGCTGGTGGCGGCCGTGAAAACACCTGGTAAAGAGACAGGATCACCAACAGGGGCCCGGAAGTATCTCAGAATCGCAGAGTTGGTGCCATTCACGAATCCAGTGGAAAGTCCGTTTTGACCGGAGTTTGGGAGGGCCCTGATCCAGTAATTGTCGACTTTCTGGTCCGCTTGCAGGACGAACGAGTATCGTTGACCTAATCTCTGCTTAATATAACACAAGAAGCATGATCGCAACGAGGACACATACCGGCGAATATCTGAATACTCTCCACCGTCACTGGTCGGGTATATTCGCCATCAGCCTCAATGATCGTCATCATATGGCCATCGATGGAAAAGACGAAGTTGGGATCGCAAGAGACTGAAATTAATCGGAAGCGGTATCGCCGTCCGTATTCGACCTGGATTACAGACAGATCGGCCAGGGGTCCATGGACATAACGCCCTTTCCCATTGATCAGAGTTGCATCCGAAACAGGGATCCTGCCCAACGAGGGAGACGGAAAGTGGTACCTGGAGAAAATGGTGTTAGCATCTCCAAACGGCAAGGTAAGAGCAAGGAGTTCGCACCAGTCACCGAGAGTAATGACAGTTGATTCTAGAAAAGCAACAGTGTTAGGGGCGGCATGAAGTCAAGAGCTATACACAGCACGAACCATCATCGACTACAAGCAGAGGATGTGAACATCAATTAACAAACCAAGGTACTATGAAACATTGTACTTACCATCGTACATGCCAAGGTATGGATCCTTGGGATCGTAAATGACCAGCGGGCCACGGAGTCCATCGCAGTATTGAGTACCTGCGACCTCGGTAATTAGCAGGATGAAGAGGAAGGAAGAAACATCACATACCATAGTGAGAGTGGTACCAAAAAGTGCCAGCCTGGTCGAGAACATCAAATTGGTATAGGAATGAGCGATTCTGAGCAATGGGGCATTGGGTGACGCCAGCGGCACCATCCGCCCATGCAGTCCCTCGTTGAAAGATACCATGCCAATGCTGGAGAGAAAGTGGTCAGGCAGTAGCCAGAGAGAAAGAAGACGCTGTAACGTACGATACTCGTTCCCCTCTGCATCGTGTCGTCTGTGAGATAGTTTACAACGTTCATGCAAAACGAATCCCCCTATGAAACGAAGTAAGGAGATATGACCGAAAATGAACATTGTAAAAGAATGCTGGCATACCTTCATTGCTTTGATAAGTGGAGCCGGGTGAAGACCCTTGACGAGAACAGCCCTTGAAAGACTTGAGAATAAGGAAAGAAAAAATGATAGAGCACATACGACCGTTCAAACCCATCTGGCGCAATGGCCTTATTGACGATGTCAAGGGTATCTTTTGGTCCCAGAGAAGGATAGGAGGCGACGAGGGTGTTCAGTCCGGGCGACAGCACGAGGAGAGTCGATAACAGGGCTTTGCTTCCGTGGCCACGAGAAGATTTGAAGATACGCGACTCCATCAGGCGACAAGCAAGTCAACGGCAAGGATAAAAAGTAAGGAATGGGTTGCAGTGCCGAAAAAAAAGGAATGGTCCTGCCAGAGGTGTAAGGAAGCGACAGCACAGGGCATTGTCGTCCTCTTATACGGCACGGAGCTGAACTGTCTGACAATGTCGATTAGTCCAAAACGGAATCATTTGAAGGAACTCCTCGACTGATGCGCACATTATTATGAGGTCTACCAGAACAAGGCGTGAAGACTCGCCAGGGGTGCGAAAAGACACTATTTTGTTGATAAGGCGTCACTCGTCATTGGGAGCGTTGGCGTTGTCAGACGCGTGGATGAGGATGTCTCGGGGAGCACGCTAGCGCGTTTTCACGCGTTTCTTCTCGAATCCGCAGTTTATTAGCGATAGATGCATGATCTTGAGGAGAAATAGGTAAAGGAAATGTTTCGTCGATGACTGAAGATTCTCCTCTGGCTATCCGGAGTCTGAAAGTTGCATTGAAAGATGGAGCGCGCAGGCGAGCGCTGTAATATATGTACGCCGAGGATGGGTGCTGGACGCCGCGGTTGACATTGAAGGCAAATGGCAGTCGTCGTCGTTGTCGACGATGAGCAGCTGTTTGGTTGTGATTTCCATCAAAATGTTTTAAACTCCGCCATTTAGAGGTCATTTGCAAGTTCAACTGCTGAACGAACAAAATCCATGCCTTCCTATGGCAAAAAATTTGAGACTCCAGCCAATTAGACCCGATAAATTCCATTTTTTTCTTTCGTTCAGATGCAAGTTCGGAAACTGCAAATTACACTCTACTGTAATTGTTCTGACATCCAATTCCAATGGTCAAAATCTCCCTTTACCGCACCATATTGCTGTTCTCTGTGATTTTGCTTACCCTTCAACCAGAGCTCGGTATACTTTTGAGCAGGAAATTTACCGTTGTGGTAGGCCTCGAGATCGGCACATGGTCTCAACGGAGAGGGACGGATGAGATAAGATTAGCAATTGCCTAATTCTGATTGCCATGACGTCTGCCTAGCTGTGCCATGACAAGAAACTCATGTTCAGAAATCTCACCTTCGTTCTTGGCCTGAGTCTCTTCATCCTCATCATTTCTCTAGAGGAAGAGCTGTTGAACTATCTTAAATTTCATAGTTTCAATCAGGACGCCTCCAATTGCCACTACCAAGTAAACAATACCGCAATGTCTGACCAAACACTCGGAACGACTGGTCGATGGCTCCAAAGCAAGTTCAAGAACATTTACGAATCGTCTTCACCAGAGGAGTCCGACTTCAGGACTCAAGTATCCTTTGTATTCCACAAGGACGTCGAGATCTTTCACAACCACCAGAAAGTCACGTTGGGCACTTTCCAAGACAGTTTGTCGCAGGCAAACTTTGCGCAGTCCCGGGCTTCGATTGAGTGGAAAGAAGTATTTGAGGTACCACCTGCAGAAGGAGAAACCGAGGTCAGAGAACCTTCTGTCGTTTATCCTGGTATCTCCTACTAAATCTTCATTGTATTTGGAAGTCAAGCATTGTGGCCGGTTCATTCGTGGTAACACGCTCCATGAAATTCCGAATACGTGCGGGCCCAGCCCAGAGGCTGAGTCACAATATATTCAGCGTCAAGTAAGTTCTTTTCTATACTATCATAATGACAGAATGTGACGATCCTACGTCGATAGGATTGAACAAGATAAAAGTATTCCAGCCGACGACGAGGGTAGCCAATTTCGAATTACCCACATGTTTATCACTTCGGTAGAGAAGGCTGCTCCCATTCACATGGCTCAAATGCACTTGCCCGGAATCGCAAAGACGGATCCGGAGCCGTGAAGTTGACTATCGAAGTCTATGGAAACCGATACCTAATAGGGATCAAATGGAAGGGATAATGATGCCCATTGTAGCAGTGTATGTCTATAATTTCGAATAAAATGTTGCACAATTGGATGTGCCACAATACACGAGAATGAATCACAGTATTTCGATGGAAATAGCTTTTATGATCACTTCCTCTTATATATTCCTGAACCTCGTAAACCCCAGTGTGACGCCAGAGAACCCTCAACCCTACTAATTCGTCAAGCCTGTGAAAAACAAGTATTTGCCGTAACATAATTTGAGATGGTGGTGCTTTATTCTTTTACTGAATGCTGCACAAATACAGTATAAGGTATATGTTAGTAATAATACAATCCGAGGCTCAGGGAGGACATTTGATCCATGGAAGATCCATCGCAAGCAACTCATTGCAGCCAATGTTTCCTAGTCAATAAGATTGAAATCCATTGCATGGTAAGAAATTTATTTTCTGGTAGATTTGTGGCACCAATGTTAATTTCTGCAGACCTCCTTGAGACCTCCATCTTTCTGATGGCTTCCGGCAAAATTCAATTTCTGGCGCCAAACGCACCAGGCCTGCCAGACTTGCCAGATGTTGTCATACGGAAGGAGTTTTCCTGATGTATATTTCATGAAAGTATATGTGCCACACTGGCACATGAAGGCCAAAGAGTCATGAACATGTTCAATACCCCAGATGTAATTCTCGTTTCAACATCCCCTCTTCCCGAATTTATTAGGAAGAGTAGATCAGCATACATTCACTTGTCATTCCTATTTCGACACCTTATACCATAGCCCTTTTTTGTAGATTTTTGGACATCCTTTCTTCTCAAATACAATTAAATACCCGTCTTGAGTAATGCATCTTAGATATGTTTTTGTGACTTTACGGAGATGGTTTATTTTGCTCAGGCGCTTCCTTCATACTACCACCATAGGTAGCTCACTTGTTCGTTTTATTTTCAACAAATTGGAGCAGACCTCTGTAATAAAATTTCCTCCAATACTCATTAAAATATCCTTTACTCACCTCTTCCAAAAGCTTGCGGCATATTCGATTTCAGAAAATTCGCCACTGTGTCTAAAACAAAAACAAAACTCAGTAATCAGGGCGTCGTATACCCGAAATCATATTACTTACTCGTAAAGTCAGGTAAAATAGACATAATTGCTCCCGCCAGGATGACCGGATATGCGGAAGATGGAAGATGGGTACTTTTGGACAACGGGAAAAAGGTTGCCGCCAAGGTAATCATTCTTGCTACTGGGTGGCAAAGCTCCTGGAAGAAGATTTTCGATGGTGGACTTATTTTTCTTCCAGTGTTTGTCCCTCCTTACGTCTTCAAACAGACAGAACTGCGTTGGAGATAGGATTAGGTAGACATGCCCCGACCATTGAAGGGATTAAAGCTCAGGATTTATGGAGTTACAAAACGCTCGTCGATCCTCCTCCAACGCATATTGAGAATCAAACACAGCATTATGTCACATCCACTTATCGTTGTTTGATTCCTGGCAAGAACGTCAATAATAGGGATTTCGCTGTTGCTGGTGCGATGGAAGGTCATACTTCTTTTGAATGTTCTCAATGCCCAACATTTATCGAACTAAATCAATGTAGTTTTCAGCTAACCAAGGCTATACGAATGAAGTTGACGCTCACTGGATATCGTCCTTTTTGCAAGGGGATCCCATGCGCTTTCCATCCTTTCCTGAGGAGGCGATCGCGGAAGTTGAATTAAGTTCTGCATGGATGAGACGTCGCTATCCGAATATGCTGTCATGGGTAAACGAGAGTTATAGTACGACACTCGACTTCTGGACGTAAGTTACCTTCATAAACTTCTTTTGAATTTCATTTGACAATGTTATAGATGGCCACAAGCTGCCGATCAGTTATTGGAGGACCTGTATCTTCGTAGTATGCGTAGTGGAGGAAACTGGTTTACCTGGCCGTTTAAAGTGATGGATCTGAAGGAAGTTTCCTCCCTACGCGAGGAAAGAGAAGCTATTCGGAAAAAATACAAATGAATCGTCTCATATTTATGCTTGGCAAACATCTAAATAGGGTATGCGTAATGTGACGCGGTTTTCGACTTCTTTTGAGGGGCGTACCGATATAGGAATTTATACTGTTCTCATTTCTTTGGATGGTCCTTCAACCACCTCACCACGACGCTCGGAATAGGACATGCGGTCGACTCTCCCTTGCCTTCCGTCTTCTCATACATCCCCTGGCAGCATTCATAGAGCGCTCTGAGTTGCTGATCGCATTTGTCCGGGGAATATGAGTTTTTGCTTAAACACGCTTGAAGGGTACATGCTGAGACAAAAGTAAAATGGGATTTTATGGCGCACAGAGGAAAATAGATATGTTTGACCTACCTTCACTCTGACATGGCGGGTTCTAATGGTATGTAGTATGATGATCAGGTCAGAATTGATGAGGTCAATGAGAAACGAAAGAACCGTACATTATTTGTGGGCATCATTTATATCTTTTTGACCAGTATGAACCCAAAGTAATACACTGCACACTTCGAACTCAACTTCTATGACTTACGCGCGAATTAAGGCGCAAATAACAGCTGGAGCTGTCGAGTCTTATAGTGGAGGTGAGAAGAATGACATCAAATGGCTGTGTGACTCAGATTGGCCATATTTGGCTGCTCCCTCCGACGGCTTCCGACAGCGAACGGGTTTCCGTCTTCCAACATAACATTTGCAAATGTGGTCTTTATATCTCTGGAGGTAGCAACGTAACATGGCAAGAGTATGTGTTGTCTATTTTTTGTCCATCACCATGGTGCATATTTGAGAACTATGTGCGCAGCTTGTTTGCAAATCAGGTTCTTTTCAAAATTATACTGGACGCAAAGGAAAGATGGTAAGAGGTGCTGCACGCTATTGACGCTTGTAAACACTAATAATTACCTGTTTTCATTCTAGGGAAGCTCCCGGTCCTGAGATTTGGCAATTAACTGAAAAATGCTCGATCACAACGTCGTCATCCATGAATTTGATCCATATTCTACTTTGACGTCTGTGCAGCAGTCAGCTATTTTAGGTGGCGCATTGCAATGCAGGCCATTACTGGGCGATGACATAGCCTCGCAGCCGCCAGGATAGGACTTATGGAAACCCTACAAGTGTGCGTGTTATCTGCGGAACGCGGATTTATATTCGCAAGGCTATGCATGCCCGCCCTGCGGCCTTACGTAGTGAAAGCTTCCATCCCGCGGTCTAGTGGACCGTCGAGTAAATAAAAACGCAACTGGGTTCGAGCTTTGGTACGTTTCTCTCTCTCTTCGTTACCTTTTCTAACTGTAGTTGCCGTACCTAGGACCATTAACTGCTGCCGGAGGCTGACCATGTCGACGTCAGCAACCTTTTCTGGCTCTAACACCTCTGCCGCTACTTCCGCAGCTTTCTCTTCCTCGAGTTCTGATGTATCCACGACATCTTCATCGTCACCCCCAACGTCACCGTCTCCGTCAGCTGCTGGGTTTTCTTCCAGCACCTTTTTCCCTTTCTCACCGCCCCCATCAGCATCTACATCCACATCATCAACACTAACAACATCATCCCATATCACATCACCGTCATTAACTTCCCCAAATCCCGGTTTCGCGGCCTCACCCTCTTTTTCTTCCATGAGTTCCATCGCTTCACCAACACAAAACGCCGTCCACCCCATCTCTGATGCTCAAGCCGCGAGCGATAACGGCTCAACCTGGACCCCAGGCGAAATCGCCTTGGTAGCCGTGTGCTCATTCGTCGTCGTCCTCGCTGTAGTGGCTTGCATTTTGGTGGTGGTCATCCGTCGGAGGATGGCCAAGAAGAAATTACAGCGCGAGTTTGATTTTGTCGTCCAGCCGCCGGATGCAGCTCCGAATCGGAACAGCATAGGATCTGTGGAGAAATACGGGTATGGGTGGAGGAGTGAGGGCGGAAGTTCGGGCAAGGTTCGTATGAGCCCCTCAAAGTACCTCGCCGGCGTGGCTGGAGGGCATCAGAGGTCACTTTCTGCTGGAGTCCAGGCTGAGGCCGAGACGAGGGGTACAGCTCCATTACTTAGCCGGAAAATTCGACCTATGTCCTCGAGGCATAGCCATGATGCGGTTTATGATGATGACGAGCCCCCATCGCCATATGATGATGGGAACGACAATGACGATGAAGATGTTCACCGACGAGGAAGCGAGTATCATGAGCCACGGACGCCATTAGGCCCTTCTTCAGCAGCTGTACCCTTGCTCGCCTCTGCTTCTTCTCCAGCTTTGGTCACCTCTGCTTCACGACTAAACGTGCCTGCACCTCCAACGTCATGGCGGCCTCCTAGTTCCATTCCTCCTATTCCTCCAGTTCCTACGTCTCCTCCTCCGCCTTCTCCAGCCCAACAACAGCTAATGCAAGACCTTCAAAGCGTTGAAAACCTCTACTCTGTCCAGCTCCAACCTCAATCTCCTTCACGTAGGTCGTCCAAAGCGACAAGGCGGAGTTCGCGGCGCGCCTTCGCAGATATCAATGTCAATGCAGATGGATATAATTCCGATGATTCGGAGTCGATGTACTCGCAGGCGTCTGCGCCAGTTTCGGCATCTGCTTCTTCCTTGATTAGCTCCAAGTCCGTTAGGCCGATTTACGGGAGGCAGTCGAGGGCGGGTCAAGAATTGGTGCCGCCTCCTTCTGGCACTGCTGCGGGTCCCGGTGGGTTGCCATCCATTCCGCAGTCTCCTTCGGGTGGAAGCGTCTATGGCAAAGGGGATGAGAGTCAGAGGCAGAGCGTCGTAACCATCCGACCTGCTCCATCTACATCCATGGTCCTGTCGCAAACGGAAGAGGAGGAAGAAAGTGTGCTGTCAAACCCTGACCAAGCTGCCCTCGTCGCTAAGCTCCTCCAGTCTCGGCAAAAGAACATTGCACGCGACGGCGATCTCGACGCTGGTCAGGATCCTAGCACCCCAACACGTTCTTCGACCCTGGTGTCTCATATTGAGAGGAATGGGTCAATCAAACCCGCTCTGGCTTTGGAGTCCGTTGAGGAGGCCAGCGAGACCAGTTCGACAGTTCGACAAATGAGAAGATGAAAGATTGCCCACGAGTGATGAATGGGCCCTGCTATTTAGTGTTTAGTTTGCCTTAGTTTGCTTTTCTGAATGATGCTTTAACGATTTGAAATGTCCGGCAAACGTCGGATGTTTTGGTGACGCTTTTCATGATTGCATTTCTACTAATTTCGCTGTCTTCGTCTTGTTTCGCTCTAAATTATTCTACGCACCTTCCCTTGCTCTTCTGTACAAACACCACCTTCCCTTGCTCTTTCCACATACCCAAGGACTTGATACGGACACTCAAAAGCTTCTTGTACATTACATGTTTCACCTCCAATCGCATGGTTCCGTTTCTGAATTTAAAAATGCCGTCTCAGTCCGACGAACGAACCGATTTCAGCCTTCGAAGCGCCCTCATCTCACTTGGATCCATACACGTGTAGGATTTTGCCCCGACTTCTGGAGGTCTTTAACCCCCGAAAGGCTTGAAATAATTGATCATCACATTTCCTCTAAATCCTACTGGACGAGGATTGCACCATCGTCACATGTAACTTTGGCTCAGCCTCCGGATCAACTGAAATTCCAGAATTCTACTTAAGCACCACCACCACCTGGCACGATCTTAACGACCCAGTTCTCATCGTCTGTACCACCACCACCAACCAACGGTATCACTTACAATTTATAACCACCCTATTCACTAACGATGCGCGCATACTACTTCGACAACCTCCCCGGCGACCAACGTCTGCTTCATGACTATGTTCCATCACGCCCAGTCTCGAAGGAGACACTTGACAAGTTAAACGTGAAGTACTGGATTATTCCTGTGGATGGACACGAGCCCAAGGTGGATGAGATTGCGAAGGAGAGAGGGTATAAGAACAGGGACCTGATCAATGTGACGAAGGAGGGACTGGGTGAGGTGGGCCATCTGACTCACCATTCCATTTGATTTTCACTGACGTTTCATTGTATTGTTTAATCAGCTCTATGAAGAGAAAATCAAGACGTTCTTCCAAGAGTGAGTCGGGCCCTGTCAAGAAGGCGGTGTCTAATATGTCGTCTTATGAAAGACATCTGCACGAAGACGAAGAGATCCGTTACATCCTCTCCGGAAGCGGTTTCTTCGACGTCAGAGGTACGTCTCACTTCGCTTCAATAGTCTACTCAAGCTTTGATTTCTTCTTTGACTACCAGAGTCACCCTCTGACGAATGGATCCGTCTCCTCGTCGAACCCGGCGACCTCCTCGTCATTCCTGCTGGGATCTATCACCGCTTCACCCTGGACGAGAAGAACCAGATCAAGGCTATCCGTCTTTTCCAGGTATACACGTTTCCTCCTCCTTCTCGTTTGTGCTTCTTGTCTCATTGTCCCTTCACAGGATGAGCCCAAGTGGGTTCCCCACAACCGAAGTGTAGAGACAGATACGAATCCACACCGGATTCAGTACCTCAAGGCCATTGGCGTTGGTGCCTGAAGTGGCTGGATTACGAGGGCCCGAAGAAGTTAAATCTTGAATATTTGTAGAATTGATAAAGGTGAATCTATGGCTTCATATTTCCGAATTTCGATGCTCCCAGCTATTGATCCTGAACGTCACATTGATGAGGATACCCGACGATTTGTATTCAAATCTGCTTTATCTGCTACTGGCATTGTGAATATGTATATGATCACGTTTGATCCTGGGGTTCTGTCAATGTCGATCTATTCTTGAAGTCTGGAACTCAGTGGCGCTTACGATACGTTCTGCGAAAGGGCCTTCATCTATGTGAAAGGATATAAAGAGGGCTTTGGCAACCTTCCATTATGATCCTTCTTTACAGCCTTCGGCGAGACCTTGGTATAATATCGATCGAGCAAAATGCCCGCTCTCATTATCAGCCCGATGGGTAAGAAGATAATGATGGTTGTGTACCTTACAATGAATCGTATGTCAACCCTTTTCTTCTAAATAGTCAAATGACTTTGGCTGATAGCCTCATCGCCTTATTTAATCAGTCATCCTTCTCACATTCACCATCGCACTAGCTGTAACTCTCGCAGAGCTAAGAAGCTTGAAAGCGAAATACGGTCGCCTGCTCGCTCAGAATTCGGACAATAATGATTTCCTTGAGAGATTGAGAAACTTGCTTGTGCTCATTGGGTCAGTCATTCTCACTTTCATCAGCATTCTGTACGTTCCTGCCTTTTGAATTCTTTACCACGTTCTCAGAAACCATGCTTATCTGAGCTGCGTTACTTGTCTTCCTTATTTAATTTTACAGGTATGAATATCATAGACCAATTGTTCCTCAATTGGGGGTCATTAGGAATCGTATCTGCATTCATCTGCTTGGTTGTCAATTTTTTTGTGGATTGTCATTCCACTGTCATTCGCCATCCTCGTATCTCACGGCGTTGGGGGGTGCTCAAATGCTGTGACGTTCATAGTGGGTGTTCCACGCTCTGAGGTCAATCATGTGTGTTACTTGCTGGTGGTCCAATTGCAAGGGCTATGCGCCGGTGCTTTGATCTTCAGTGCGTTTCGATCCGAAGTGGTGAAAATTATGCAGAGGCGCTCACTGTTTTACGTTTACATTTTATTTAATCAGTGATTATAACCCCCTGGTCTTCTCTTTTTCCTATTCCTCGATTTTCGTTGAACCCGATTTCATCTCCCCGTTATGTCCATGCTGCATGGTTGTCGTTCCTGAAGACGAGCCAGTCAGACCGACAATCATCCCGTACTCGCCGCCTCCAAACCCTCAAGCGTACTTGGATGCGTCCGAGGAACATAATGGAAACAATGTCTGGGAGATGAGTCGGACTTCACGGACTGGGGTTATAATTCCTGGAAATTCGCCGGCGGCGGATTCGCTACAACCAGGAAGTGGTGAAGTTCATTACCAGGAGGGAAGTCTGAATACAGATATTAATCGGAAAGGTGCTACACCGTCATCTGTGCAGCAAGATGGGACAAGATAATATTGAATGCACCAAGAACTTGAAGGCAAAGGCGAAGGCAAAGGTAAATCATTATGTACTAGAGACACAATCATGTAGTGTCATCAAAATACGATGGTGTTCGAGAAACACTGATAGGCTCGACTTACTGCGATTGGTTTGACTACAATTCGATGGGAGGAAGTAAACGGTAAATGGGATCGTCGTTTGGAAAACACAAGGGTAGATGACGGTGGATAACCGATCGTCATGCCGAGCAGAGGTCCGCATTCACATTTCTTCCACGTCTCTTTCCACTGGACTATCCACTTAGCTAGACTGGCGCCGCCGTAAAATGTCGGTCTAATGGTTCGAGAATAGTCGAGAGTATTGCCTACCCTAAATCATCTTCCCAACTTTCCAGGACCTGTTCTCGCCTTGTCTGATTCTTGCTTCTTAGCCGCCGTCTATCTTGGTCTCCGATCCTTGTCCTGATCTCGATTTCCTGCTCTCTTCGAAGCTTTTTAAACCTCAGGGACTCCATATTCCGGATTGTATAAACTGTTCTTGCAGCAGCCTCATCTGGGACGTCAATTGCAGCCTTTTTCCACCTACATCTCCAGAATCCAATGTCCCATCCTTCTGCTGCAGACGCTGTAGTACCGCACCACACCGCTAATAAACACGCACAGTTAAACCCCGACGTCCTAGCCCTCATATTCGGTTTCAATGCCGATCCAGTCCTTGATTCTAATGCTCTGCACAACCTACAGATGTACGCGCAGGTGTGTCGGGCCTGGAGATACGTCCTGCTTGACGCGCAACATCTGTGGGGACAAGTCATCGATCTGGACATCTTCAATTGGCAGAAGTCCCAGGACTGGAGCGACGAGGTTGTACGACGTGCTGGCCTAACCTCCTCCCTCTGGATTAGAGGCACCTTAATGGAACGCAATTCCGTAGCTTGGGTCAGGGGCGCTGATGGAGTGACTCGGATGGAGAAAACACCTTCTTTCGTGCCGAACTTTCTTCCCTCCTTATTGGATACCCACTGGAGCAGAGCCGAAAAATTCTCTGTAAATTTCGAATTGCAATCTATGGATGCTCAGCTTTGGCGTGATTTTTACCTTCCAGCTCCGCGCCTCAGGATGTTTAGCCTTGCTGGTGGTGTACACGAAATCAGCACCGACTTCTCTTCGCCCCTTTTTGCGAGTACTGCACCATGCCTTACTAGCTTCCATCCAAGAAAGCTGAGTTAGTTTCGACGTTCAGACAGCCACTTGGCTCAGCCACGTTCAATCTGTGTCTGTCAGCACATTTTCATCCATTTCTGAAGTGTTGGTCCTTCTCAAAATGGCACCGCGTCTAGAGGCTCTCCAGCTCTACTTATCAAAGGTGAATATGTCGCCCGCACCCGCACCCGCAGGCTGTCATCGTAAGGCCTGCTGCTCTAAAGCAGGTGAAGGCTGAATCTACTTACTCTCTCCCACCAACTTTACCAACTTTCGGAGCAGTTGGAAGCATAGAGCTGAATATATCAAGCAGTGCATTCTTATTGTTGGACATGCTCGATCCACGAGTTCTTGTTAGATTAAAACAGCGTGAAAACAGCAGTACTTTTTATACTCATTTTAATCACCGCTTTTAAATCAAATTTCTTGGACAATCATATATATGAAGGACCAGCAAGTGAGATGTAGAACTGGCGTAAATTTGCCGCTTGCGTCGCGTCTGTCAGTTGTCTTGCATCGCCATTGGCCAACGCCATCAGCCTAAGTCAGGCACGTGTACCGTCACGAGACTGGTGGTTTACTATTTTAAGAACAATGAACATTTGGCTTTTTTTGGACCACCGCAACCTTGTCTTTCGTTTCTTTCATTTGTCTTTTCTTTACCTCCACCAGTTCTCGAAGCCCGACAATTCTTGCTAAAGAATGAAAGAAGAACCCACCGACGTTGAGATGTTGCAGCATGAAGAAGGAAGGAAAGAAGAGGGTAGCAAGGAACATCAAGATCGATCAATCTCTCTCAACGATGTAAAAATGGCCTTGGAGGAAGAAGTCCAAACTAGTAAGTTGGGACAACATTTCGACAGCCTTGAAACATTATGTTCAATATATTGCCTTGCAGAATCAAACCGGAAACGAGGGAGACCTAAGAAGTCAAGTCAACCTGAGGAGCGAAAATCAAAAGCCAAGACATCTCGCCGGAAAGCGTCCCTCAGTCTTTTACCTACTATGCCACTCGATGTATTATACGAGGTAATGTTCTATCTTTTGATTGAATATCGCCCACATCATCAAGCTTTTTTCCACAGATCTTTAGTCTACTCGAGATCCGTGACGTGATAAACCTTTCGAGGTTAAACAGACCCTTTAGGGATACGCTTCTTTCTCCAAGTGCCGCGTCGGTTTGGAGGAGCCTCAGAAAACCATTAGATATGCCAGATCCACTCGGGGATATTTCTGAAGTAGGATGGGCGGAACTTCTATTCGGGAATACTTGTCAGGTGTGCTGTCGTTGTCATTGCGAAATTCTCTCGATCTGTAATATCAATATCTGATACATCTGCCAAAGGATTGTGGTGCTAGAAATGTTACAAAACCGGATTTATGTATAAGGCGTCGACTTTGCAGATCTTGTAAAAACAAAAGGTTCAGTTAGTCACTCACGACCTTCATATTACTTACCTGGTTTTATAGTCTAATTGAAGAACCGGATTTGGTGGATATATTTGAAATCCAGGATGTCAAGTCAATTCGTGAATGTGTCCCTTCCACAAGACGTTGTACTTTTATCCATTTTTCTGGGCCGCACCTCTCATATCTAGATTTAGTTAACAAAGCAGATGAATACCGATATTACTACAAACCGGAAGTCAAAGCTGTCGTTCAGAAGTTGAATGCGTTCCAGAAGGACATGACCACAGAAGATCCAGAAGTGATACAAAATTACCATGCCTTCAGGGAAGAACGACAAAAAATTGTGCTCAGTGTTCTGTCGGTACGTCATACTGAACATATACTCAGCGAAAGACGATAAATCTTTAAGAACAGGGCCGGAAAAAATGCGCGAAATGGCAAAATCAATACATCATGCTACAGCAAGCGAGCAAGGACCAATTAATTGCGCAACGTAGAGATGCGTACGTCGAGATTTCTTTCTTTTTTGTACGCCTTCGATCTCTCAACGCGCTCATCCAAATTTGAAACAGAATATTTGAGCGACTTAGACAGCTGGGATATGCTGATGCAGACATAGAACGGCAGAGCGATTCTCCGGAAGTAAAGCAACCAAAACAACTTAATGAGCGCAGTAAGTCGTGCTTATTTTTTTCTTATATCCAAAAGCTTCTAATTGTGTCCCTAGTCTGGCAAAATATACGTCCCGTCTTAGAGAAAAAATATAAAGGAAGATGTCAAAGAGCAGAAGAAGGCAGAAGTAGCCGGAGTCTACGATACGCGAAAAGAAGTCATTGAATCGCTCTATCTAGAGTATCGAAATATGTTTCTCCCTCGCCGGTGGCGAACTTTTCCTCGAGCGGAGGAGATTTTTCATTTCAAACCGATTCGCGACCTAATTGATGCTCCTACGCATTGCACAATTACGGCCCAACACTTCGCTCAAGCAATGCTTAATCTTTCGGACTTCCTGGAGTCGCTTATGGAGGCGAAAACCTGGAGGTATTTCCAGCTGATGCAGGAGTCTTTACCAGGGGATATAAAAGTAGCCCCAAGACAAGTCCCCCTGCAGGTCGCCATGCAGAGCCTGAGTTTGGCAACGGCTGTCTTCGAATGTCGTCAAACCATCAAGATTCGTACCCATCGACATCCTTTTATTATTACCGGGCTTGAAGAGCTCCTATCCCATCATTGCGACGTTGAAGATTCTGACGACGAGGACGTTTATCGGCCTTCCACGCATAAAATTACATTCTCTCACTGGGCGCCGAATCAGCAAGAAAGTTAGTCCAAATGGCTGGATTGACACCTGAGATAGCAACTGTTGCCGAAATGGATCAGAAGGATGTGAGACTCCTGTGCCGCAAAGAAGATAGCGACTGGAATCAGTATAGTCCCGAAGTTGGATATTATGTGGTTCAAGTTGCATATGCATGGCGCGAAGCTGTGAGTAACCCCAGATGTATGAACATGTATTGGTTCATTTATTTATTGACTAGATTGAGCACGAGCTGGCCTGCCGTCATGAATGCCAGTGGGAAATGCTGTCGCAGGAAGACGCAGACCGAGTCAGAATGCGTGAAAGAGAGAGTAACAGATGGAAAACATCCAACTGGACTTGCGATCATTGTACAATTTTCATGGATGACCTCCAAACGCGTCAGGAGGTAGTTGACCATATTAAAACTGAGTCAGGATTTCTTGTTCATGATTCCAAGTTTTGTTATTCTAATCCCTCCTTTTTCAAGGCACGGCATACAAGACCCGCAGGAGCCTAGAGACCTCTTCTTCTACCAAAGGTTTAGAACGTCGCTCTCAGGTACCACTTGGCACACTATGGCGGCACCCACCAACAATCAACCTTCTAGATGATTGTCACTTGGCATTGCTGCGCACATTTTTAAGGCTCTGGATAGCTGCTGGAGGTGTGTTATGTTTAACTACCCCGTTTTAGACAACGTACAGTACCTACTTATACCCACAAACTATTCGTTCGTTCAATCGGACAAGTTCGTCGGACCCAACTCATCCTCTTGTCGTGGTCATTTTCCGTACAATCAATATACTTTCTGGTCAATTTCATGAAATACTTAGAGTTAGTGATAGTGATAGTGTTATACAGATGATGGCTATTATGTTATTAACGTCATTGAATTCAGGACCAATAAATCTGACGTAATTCCAACTCACTCTTGCCACCTGCCACATTTGTCTCATTGACGCCCGCCCTTTCATTGCGGCACGTGTTTACACACAAACCCGGTGAGATAGGTTCATGAAGAATCTCTTTTCTGCAGACGTTAGTCAAAACGTCACTGGACAACATGGGTGGTGAAAAGGATGACTCTGGCGGCGACACCGCAGGTCCAGGGAACTGTACTGGTCAGTTTCTACAAACTCAGGTTATTATTATTCAACAGTTATAAATCTACAGCAGCGAAACCCTCTGCAGCTGCGTCGTGGCAGAAATTTTGGAAACGAGCAAAAACCTCGGCCGCAAGCTCGTTTCAGTCGACTGTCACGTTGAAGCCAACTGCGAAGGTACCTCAATGGAAAAAGACTCTAAATTTACTCCCTAAAATGCCCCTCGACGTTCTGTTTGAGGTAACTTGATGCATCAACTATGCTTGTATATCTGACCTCCAAGCAGATCTTCAGCCACCTCGACCCTCGCGACGTGATTAATCTGACAAGGACGAACAGGCTTTTCCGAGATGCCCTTCTGTCTCCAAATGCTACTACGGTGTGGAAGGTTGTAAGGGCCCAATATAATGCTCCAGACCCTCTTGGAAATATATCTGAAGCTCGCTGGGCAGAGTTGCTTTTTGGTCGTGCTTGCCAAGTATGTTGCATGCCACGCCATCAGCGTTTATATCTAACACATTGACGCAGGGTTGTGGTACCCAACGTTTTCCGGATACTGACTTTCTTATAAGGCGACGTTACTGCAAGGCTTGTAAGAAGAAAAGGTTTGTTTCTAAAATCTCATTGCTGCCATCGTTTACTCCAATTTCTGATAGCGTTGCTATTGAGTCCAAAATAAGACAGTTCTTCGAGGTCCCTATCGATAAGACTGTCCTCGACCTAATTCCTTACACGAATGGTCTGTCATTTTGATTTTTTTCCTTGAATGCGCCCTCATATTCTCGGATAGATAGTGGCTGGGCTCAACATCGTAAAAGTCGGTATTTCTTAATATCCGAGGTAGACGATATGATCAAGCAGTTGGCTATGTTTGACGAGGACATACGCCTGAATCGGAAAAATGCAGCCGCGAATCTCCGTGCCTTCAAGACGAAGCAAAAACAGCTTGTGCAAAATGTTCTCGATGTAGGTTTCTCTGACTACTATGTAAGTCTTATCTGACATCAAAAACATTTCGTAGGGGGCTCCAGAATGCAAGAAATGGTACTGGAAATTGATTGTAGACAACCGTGCAGACAAACCCGACAGGAATACCCTCATAAATCAACGTCGAGACGCGTATGTTACTTGCATTATGTGTGATCTACTCCAACTTAATATTTCATATTTTAAAAGAATTTTTGAGCGGTTGAAAGGATTGGGTTACAAACAAAAAGATTCCTCGCATTTGCATTGGGCCACAGAAGTGGCGCAGCCAACACTACTGACTGAGCGTAGTAAGCACACTATTTGGTTCGGTCATAAATAAATAAAAGATTCAAACCTTTTTTATAGTCTGGCAAAAAATCGGGCCAAAGTTAGAAGCCGATATCCAGACGTCTATCCAGATACGTGAAGGATGGAAACATTCTGAAGCGCAATAATCAAAACATTATTGAAATTATCCCCGCGATGGATAGTTGCCTTGAAATTTCGGCTCTTACACTCCTATAATATATTTAACGGTTGTGGAATGTCCAGTTCATCAACAACATCTCAGAGCATAAGGAGAACAAAAGGAGAAAAGCCAAAATCCTCAAGGATACTTCTCGTCATTATACATACATAAAATACAACATGAGGTAATTTCGGCCCAGATTGTTCAAATCGAAGGTCCATGAGTAGTCCAAGAAATGGTTATTTAAGATTCAAACAAATCGCCAACCTCGAAGGGGACATATACCTCAACCAGACCATCCGATGCCTTTGACACTACCGCCCAGTCAGGGAGGAAGGAAAGCACTTCCTCCAGCGCTGGAATCTTCGCTCTCTCCTTGATACCATCATCCGTCTCCGGTAATGTTACCTGCTGACCATCCCCGAGGCTCATGCCGTTATCTACCGTGGCGCTTTCATATTCAGCCCATTCACAAGCAATCCGCCCACGCAAGCCCGATGAAGAATGCCCAGCGTCGTATCCTGTACTGTTGGACCAGCTGATATCAGCCCTGAACCCTTTCTCCCAAGTTCTGCTGAACAGTCTCAGCTGGTTGATACCTCCGGGCGGAACGTTCCAACCCGCTTGCATATTACCACCTTCATTATCAAATCGGTCGACGTCTTGGATAGCCTTTGCATCTTCCATGTCGTCATCTTCATCATCTTCTGTTCGGACGACATAATGGAAAATGGGCGAGCTCTCAAAATAAAGTCTACAAGAGCGAGTGTTCCGTCCCTTGACCCTTATTCGGGCAGATGAGCGAGACTCAGACCACACCACGTTGGCTTTGAAAAACTCGTCTTGCCTCCATTCACCTGCTCGTGACGACTTGAGTGATCCAGGAATAGGCTTCATTCTAGGGCCACTTTCCCATTCGCAGGTGACAAGTCCGTGTTTCCTAGGGTCGCCAGAGCACGCGACAGGTTTGTTTTGAGCGGACGGAAGACGAGGGATCAATTTCTTCATGATGTAACGTTGGGGTCCGGTGAGGGTGGTCGTGACATTCGGCCCAGCCCAGAAATCTCCTGACTTCGAGGAATGAGAAAATACAGATCCTTCCGGGAGTGCTACACGCTGTTGGAAGTAGACCTTCAATGGCGACTCCACAGAGAAAGGGAAGGCGATCAGAGCATAGAGAGTTGAGGCCAAGAATATTAGGAAGACCAGTGTCGTTAGCAGCCGAGCAGGCCGCAATTTGTACACGAACGGCATGAGCGGAACGATCAGCAGAACCCCGCAAAGTGAGGTGAGGATATAAACTAGCGAGAACAATTGATTATGAATAAATCGAGACAAAACATGGAAGACCACTCACCACTCCAGGCTGAAGCACCATCAGCCAATGTCTGTGGTACGGAGTCCAGCAGTAACATGGTAACGTGGCCAAATAAGATGACCGGGATTGGAACGGATATCAAGAACTGCGGGATCCACCACCACGTCCTGAGACCTCCACCTTCAACTTCTTCGTCGTGAACATGAATGCGTTGACGGTGCTGATCTCCTCCTGGCCCGCGCCACATAAGCGGTGTCGTCTCATTTGAGTCTTCTGGTGGCCGATGAGTCCTGCGAGGATCAGCATTCTCTTCTTCTCCTTCCAGATCTTCCGGCTCCTCCTTGGCTTTCCAAGCAGGCGAAGAGACGAGTCCTTCAATGGAGCCGAGTATGCAGGCAACGCCGATGCAAGCACTCCATATGCTAACCAGATACCCTCCGCCCAAGCCAGGATGGAGTTGCGTGATCCCGAGAGTAGCGAGGACGAGTAGGATCCAGGAGAAGGCGTACAGATGGAAGAAGATGGTGTGCTTCTGCTGCAGCGCAGGATGTAGCACCCAGTGATCGGGCGTGGGATGGATCATCCCTTTGTAGAAAGGCAGGGACGACGGAAGTGTAAGGAGGAATACTAGGGTAAGGTATGCAAGGCTTGACAATGAAAGGAGGATGACGTATGGTGACGAGTATACTGCCTGGAAAAGTTGTGCAACGTTAGCAAGTTCTAGAGTACTGGACCAAGAGGAGACTCACGAAAGGATTCAGGACTACGTAAGCCCATATGAGGAGAATCTGCAAACCAAATGCAACGATCAGTGAGATCCAAAACTTGGTATGTCTCCAAATGGCCTTGAGCCAAGTGAAAACAGGATGAGTTGCTGAAATCCGAGCATGTCGTGGATTGGGGTGTTCGTCATCTGTATAAGATCTGGAGGATAAATTACGACTAAAAAATCGCAGATGCGGGTGTTCGGTAGACGGTGACTGGATATCAGATGGTACGATGGGTGACTCTTCCGACTCTAGAATGGCATCCGATTCCCGACGGTGGCCAAAGATCACCTTTTCGCAAACAAGGAGTAGGATCAGCAAAATCGGGCCAACGATAAGGGTGACGATGTCGAAAGTCAGCAGCTTCGCTAGTGGAAATACAACTACAAACGCCCTGAATACTGTTGGACAAATTGTTAGTAGCTGGCTATACAAAGCGGTGCACCGAGCTTACGATCAAAGTACACTGGGTCATCATTTACGTCAGAGACCGCTGGCTGGTCATCAAATGGAGCCTCAAGTAGACCAATCCCGACTCCTCTGGCCACTTCCATCATACTCCATAGACTCTTCTTCCCGCCCAAAGTGTACTGAACCGCATCGTACTTCGTATGGTATTTGCTCCTGCCCTTGTAGAACGCCACATCGAGGCCGGCCATCCCACCATTCGGTCCAGGTTTGGCGTACACCTCAAAATCGGTGCCAGACGGGATCAGACCTCGAGCAAATGCGTCAGACGAGAGGACATTTGCATGTGGGTGAGGGACGAGTTTTAGATTGCGAAAGGCCCGCACAGGCGAGGTTGATGTTGCACGGAAGAGTATTGGGCGACTGATACTGCAGTTCAGGCAATGTGTATGAAAAAGAATAATGTTGCTCACCCTCCCGCTGCTGCTCCTTCCAGGTTGAGGAATGTATCAGTAAAATTAGACCAAGGATGTTCCAGAAATCTGGTCAAGAAATCATAAATTAAAGACCAGTTGTAAAAATCCAGTCAGCTTACGCATGAGCACCGTTCAACCAGTCTTCTTCTCCGTTGTTGATATTGAATATGGCAGTCCTTTTCATGGGAGTTTTTGCAAACAACTGAATGAGCTGAAGCAGGGTGGCAACACCCATTCCGTCATCCGTCGCTCCGGGTGCTGTCGACACTGAATCGTAATGGGCCGAAAACAATACGGCGCCATCATCTCTTCCTGAGGTTCCATCAATTTTGACGATAATATTTGTGCCTTCGAAATAGACACCCTGGCGAGGCTCCGCCCATGAGCCATTGCTGACAAGGTCGTCACTTAGGTGAACGTGGGGGTATTTTTCGTACAGAGGAGTGAGGCGTGACAGTATATAATGTCGAACCCGGTCATTTGCATGCGAATTGTATGGATGTGGATGGGCCGTTATCTAGAAAAAGGTCACATACGAGAGCATTGCGAAATAATTATAAACCACATACATGATTTAGGTCCTCGTAGCATCATTCAGATCTAATCCTCCTTGCTTTCCTGGAGCTGGAACGGTTGGAAGAGTGTCCGTCACGAATAAAGCGATGAATATGGCCAAGTAGGTTAGAGAGGCCAAAATAGATACAGGGAAGACTCTATATCCCACGACAGACGCTGCTTTTGAAGTGAACCCCATGTTTCAAGTACTTTGGGGACCTTGCGAAGAAGAAGTAACTGAAGGAAGAACGTGACAGCTGTCGATGTTCTTAAGGCTGCGGCACACCGTACCACGGCGAACTGACGTCTCTCACGTTGTACAAGGTTCTAAACATCGTCAGTACATGAAGTATGGAACTGAAGTGAGCTCATTCTGACCTCGAGGTGGATATAAACAGAACGTTTCAGCTCGAGTCAAGCTTAACCGGTTGTTCTGGAAGATTTAGAGGACACATTAGCAACTTGAAGTGACTAGAAAGGATACTCACCTTTCAAATATTTCTGAAGCCGACCAAAAGCATACTTGTCTGCTCTGCAGGATATCTCTAGGATATCTCATGGAAGTGGTGGAGAAGTTTGGACTCAGTAATCCCGGATCCGTAACAGTCCGGACATCTCGTGACCTGCTGATCTTTTGTCAAACTAGGAATCAATTTGAATCTTGATCCTGGACAATTTCTCAGTTTATTGATGCCAAACCGAAGTTTTCCTCTCCTCCAGTCTTCCCTAATTCCCAACAGTATCGCCATCATCTCATATAATCCTGCTCAAAAGTGCTTTGGCATTACGGGCTGAGAGTTGCTCTATTTCTTCTAGAAATATGGAAACCGAATTTGCTCCGATCTCCCTACTCTTAAATAAATGTTCCGACACATGCTTGAGTACTCACTCACATTTCATCAAGGGCTTCTTTCGACGTCCGCCCACGGCTTACCGCTTTAGTAACCGTGACGTTTAGATTGCCCTGGCTTAAGTATATTCTTCACATTCACACCGTCAGCCAAATGATATAATATCTCATCGTCTCATCCCCACCATCCTTTAATTTCACCTTCCCAACCTTTGCTGTCTTTCTGTGCTCTTAAAGCTGAGGTACGGCCATTCAAATTGACCTCATGCTATGGGGACATTGCCTCCACAGTCCTATCTGGGATGGAAAGGTACCTACCAAGTCTATCATGGTTGTGATGGGAATCATGTAAATATACTGGTTTTTCCAGTTTCAGTTACCGTTCTCCAAGCCCTAGCAATTTGCTCTGCAATTTACCGTCTTGCTCATCGCATTCGGATCCGTCGAGCTTGGTGGGATGACTATATTGTCTTCATTCCTCTGGTTTTAGAGGCTGTCTATTGTCCTCTCTTTTGGGTTCAATTTCGTCGTCGAGGTCAGTCCGTGCTTGGCTTATATTTCATTAAATTAACAATGTGATCAGGCGACACAACGTCACTTGCATCCAGAGTTTCAAGGTCATACTGGTTATCTACTATACCTTTCATGACCATTCTTTGGTATGCCGTCTCTTCCTCTTCTCCTGGGTTAGTCGATGTCAAGCGTTGTTAAATTCAGGTCCACCAGAATAGCCCTTTCCCTTTCCCTCGCTCGATTATTCCCCAAAAAACACGCTGCACGACTATGGTCATTCGTCCTCGTCGTTGTCATGATTGTCTCTGGCATCAGCTGTCTTCTCGTTTCTGCACTAACATGCCACCGATCACTGGGTTGCTCATTGTCGAAAACGCGAATGACTGCACAAAAGGTGCGAATGGCTTTCCGGTTCGAACATTATATATCTTTGCTGGTGCGTCTTCCATGCCTTTAGCAGGGACAAGAACCTTACCGTCAGTACATAGAGGATTTCACCAGCGATGCGTTGCTCATTCTTTCCCCAACCATCCTTTTTCGGCGACTTAAACTTCCACGAAGAGAGCGTATAATCATCTTATTGGTATTCTCTGGAAGCGCTCTGACGCTCATGTATGCGGTGGTCTTCGCCATTCTCAACAACAATCATATGGTGTCTCTAGGGACAGACTCCACAATCATCATTGCCGGTCTTCAGAATATTGAGGTGAAATTTAACTGACATCAATAAGCCACTTATCATTGATTTATGGCCTCCGTAGGTTGCCATCTCCCTTTTTGTTTGCAACCTAGCAGTTGTTTCAACGTGTTTTTATCAAGCAATTCTCCGATATTACAAGCTTGAACGCCCAGAACTGGTGAGCAGTGAAGACACTGCTCGAGGTCATTCACAACAATGCACCTGCTTTAGTCCAACTCCAACTGCCCTTACTTTGACTGAGATCTCGATATCCAACTTCTTCGATTCCGAACGCTCGCAATCCTCATAGTTTTCTAGAACCACTTCACATCATACGTGGGATACTTTCAACCTCGCTTTCAAAAAGTTCAGAAAATTAATCTATAGAATAATTTATTAAACCCTTCAATGGACAGCGATTGGCCTGCCTTAGTCTTTGGCCTTTATCTAGCTCAGTCTTCGTACATATTTAGACTTTGAAACCCACCCATTTCCTCCGACTCCCAAGTACTTTTTCCTCGTTGCGCCCTTTTTGCATGGTTCCGCTGGGATTTCTATGCCGACTTGGTTGCTTGGTACTCGTGGCGGGTTCCGGGGAATCAACGACAATCCGCACCGGCGCACCGTCTAATTCATATGGATAAAAACCTGGGAATGCTTATTATGAATTCCAAAAGCTTTCCCATGGCACCCTACTCAATCCCAATCCCTGTGTCAAGCGGGGACCTTGCCGTAATCAGGACTCAGGAGGAGTTACATAACATGTATTCCTGTGAATGTTCAGCCTTGACCTTCAGGATCGCCGCATTCCTGCTATGCGTCGAAAGCTCTGAAGATTGTCTAATTATTAGTTTACTGAGAGCGCAAAGCTATCAGCACATAATATTAGCAATCCTGCAATAGCTGTTCTTTTTTCACCCATCGTGTCGTCATTGGTGTGCATGTTCTCTCGCTTTCTCGACCCTGGGATTGCTTCTTTGGAAGGGTTTGTCATGATCAATGGCTGCTCAGAATAATTCCGCCAATAGTGGTGCGAATTTGCGCAGTTTTGACCATGCTCCATAAATCGACGTCGCCCGGGCAAGACCGTTCTTCTTTTCCTGACTCTCCGCTTTCAAATTGGAACCGCTGGCAACTCGAATATTCAGCTGAGCGGTTCCGATGAGCCCATTGGTTCTCCCACCGCAATCGTACTTGGGATGGAAAGGTACGACGCCCATGTCTACTAATTCTTCCCTGAGTTACTTACCTCATACTGTTAATGGCCAGTGTCAATCATTACTTTGCATGCAATTGCAGTTTTAACTACCGTCCTTCGTCTCGTCCATCGCTTTCGCTTGCGCAAAACCTGGTGGGATGATTACATCCTATTCATCCCGTTGGTGTTCAATTTGGCTTATTGGGTCGTTTTCTGCTGGGGTTTTTGTCAGCCGAGTATATTTTTCATTTCATTTTGTCTTTCTTTGAGTTGGTAAACCTCTGCTTGGGATAGCAGGCCTCGAGAGAGACGACGACGATATGTCATCCGGAGATGCGATCTTCGACTCTTATTGGCTAGCGACTCTGCCTGGCGTTCTGGTTTGGTGGTGCGCGTCGTTTTAATTCTGACCAAATTCGAATTGTCTGAACAACATTTTAGGGGCACAAGGACAGTCCTTACACTGTGCTTAGCCAGAATGTTCCCTCCAGAGCATCCAGCACGCAAATGGTCGTTTATCCCTATCTCCATGATAACGGTTCTTAGTCTCGCTGCGGTTGTGGTTACAATAGCAACATGCAACGTCTCTTCTGCTCTACTCGACCAAGATGAATTTGAAGGTTGTATGCAGGGTGCAGGAGGGTTTTATGTAAGGAATATATTTCTTTTCGCCGGTAAGCACGTTTGGGACTTTGAGTTCCCATTTTACAACTCGCAAACTAATAATCTTCCCTAGGGTCTTTAGCAACGGACATCCTGTTGATCATCTTTTCATCGGTACTCCTTTGGCGATTGAAGCTCTCTGTCATCGAATTTCGGCTCGCCACTATAGTCATTTTCGCCAGTGTCATTATTTTGTTATACACCATCATTTTTCTCATCATCATGGACACCCACGCTGTATCTATGGGTTATCATTCTATTCTTATCAAAGCTGGGTTGTATAATATTCAGGTAGGTACCAGCGTATTATTACGCCCTGTCTGAATGAAGTTAACCGTCAATCTATATAGACTGCCCTTTCTCTATTCCTCAGCAACCTGCCGGTTGTTGCGACTTGCCTCGTTCGTTGGGTCCCCTGGTTACTTCGGATTGAGAGAGCCCGAAGTCCAGAAGACCCCTTGGAATCAATGCCGTGTTCATGCACTTCTTCCTATTGCTCTGATTCCCCTGCTCACCTTACTCTGACTGAGATCTCAGACCTTTCTTCTTGCCCATCAAGCCGTCAAGGGGAGCTTTTGGAACCTTCTTTTGAAAGCTCCTATAGCAGCTGGCATGCCTCGCAAGAGGCATCTTCCCGTTTTGACGTGGAGACAGAAGAAAAGCTACATATGCCTAATCCTGAAAGTGGTTCGGAGACGGAATAATTATAGACAAAATATCCTACGCTACTTCCAATGTATGTATTACTATCCAGATTCACGCCGCCGATACTTACCGTTGCCCACTGTATTACCAAATCATACTTATAGTTGTATAGAGTATATAGCATCCAATGATTCAATGACTTTATGACAAAATGATACCTGACTGCAAGCTAGTCTGAGTTGTCATTCTCATCGTCTTCGTCTACCTTGATGAACAACTTTGAATCCGAGTTCACGCCACACTTTGACATCGTGTCCTCAGGTGGGCATACGAAGTGGTGGGTTTGTAACCCCTCATCCTCGTCAAAGGACAGGACGAGAACGAGGTGCGCACTGCATTATCCCGTTAAATTAATGGCATCATAGATGGTATTGATTACTGACCTTTCATACTTAATCCCGAAGGTCTTGCAGGCCGCCGCCAAAACTTTCCTCACTGGATGTTTTCCGCGTGTTTTGAAGTGCGCAGATGAATTATCGGGTCCTGTAATGACAATTTCAAATCGAGGATCGTCTGACGCAGGCAGATCGGGGACCTCTGAGCGCGTTCTCAGACCATCCTGCTTTGGGATTTCTAGAAGCGCAGGGATACGCCAGTTGCAAAGAACGAGAAAGGGTATGACAGGAGACACTTGCCTTGAGTGCGAGACAGGATCGGCTGTGCCATCTTTTCCTTCTTCACTCGGGGTATAATATCTGTTAACAAATTCATGAACTAGTGTATTTAGTACAATTTCCGAAATCGATCTTACCAACATGGGTCAAAGGAGAAGCCGCGTTTGATGTGATTGCGGGCTTGAATTTAATATGGATTTTGGATGTACTTGGTTCCCTGTCTTGGGGCACCTTCTTTGTCTGCTTTATCTCTCGAGATTCATAGATATCTTCGTGCTCCTCTCCTGGAAGAAATTCTTCAGCGAACTCGTAGTTCTTGTCTTCCTCGCCCTTTTTAGGGGTGATCACAGACCCACTACGGGCAGATGTCTCAAGGAGAGAATGGTGATAAACGTCATTATCAGATTGTGTATTTGACGGAGTCTCAGCCGGTGTAGGGAGAGGTTCGCTGACGTTTCGCAATCTGGGCTTTTGGGTCTGTCCTGAAGCCGTGAAGTGGATCAAATGAGGCAACGAGAAGATGCACCAAGGTAAATTGTCTGACCTTCTGTACTTTCATCAATAATGACACGAACTTCCTCCAGTGCGTTCCACATAAGCGGATAGGCGCTCTCATCGATCACCGTGTCCTTTTCCTTGCAAACTTCAAATGTAGACGTCTGGAGCGAGATTTTCGCGTCTTCTGCTATCTTAAATGCTCGGCACACCCTTCTTGAGGTATCCTAGGTCGAAAGACTTCAGATACTTCTTAGTAAACAATGCGATCTTGCTCACCTGGTAATCCTCCGTAACGAGTACAAATTTTCGTTGCTCACCGAAGCAGAAGATTGCAATCGGAACATTGTCCCCTTCAGAGTTTTGGTTTAGCGACGATGTAAGGTGCATACTATAATGTGAAAACGATTGATGAAAGAAAGAGCAAAGCAAGGAGGTCAACACGCTGTGACTGTCAGTGCGGTGAATAGAATTTGGCAGACAACGTGACCTGCCTGACACGCTCCATGTAGTCACGTGAAAACGCGACGCGTGACGGTGGTGCGGGCCGCGGCATAAGCCGAATGACAACACGAGCCAGCACCAAGAAAATCTGAACTCCAGAGGCATGGAGAGGCTGGTAGATTTTATGGCACAAATCAACTAGCATTGGCCATTGAAATCACGTTGCGAGGTTACGCAGCGGAGAGATATCCGCAGTCTTTATGTCAAGGCATTGGGACAGCGTGGCGACAGGTGACGCCGGCGGGAAATATTCAAATTCAAGTGACGGTAGTTTGATGTTCGGGGTAGTCCGCTCTACAGTGCCTTGCATATTGTTTTGCAGTGCGAATTTCTGGGAGAACGATGACAGCTGATGGTGCCTTTTCCGGCATGTTCGGCAACTCTACCGTGCGAGCGCCGTGTGTGTCCAGTGCGTCGCAGCGCATCCCCACCTACTCCTTCGATGCGAAAAATTCCCTGAGGGTGCTTCAGAAGTCTTAAATTTAAAACTAAATGCAAAATTTTTTCGGGTAGAAATGCGACTGCTGAGAGGCAGGGGAGCGGCGCCGGATTCGGCATCAGCCAAGCCGCCTTAGGTAAGCGAGGCACCATCACCTGTCATGGTTCGCGCACAAATTCGCACTGCAAAACAATATGCAAGGCACTGTAACGCCTCACTTTTATCTGAATACTTAGTAATAGGGACGTTGCCAAGCACCGTGTTTCGTACACCGGGGAGAACCGAGGATAATGTTGACTCGGGATGGCAGAACGTTCGCCGCTTGTCGCTTCCTACGACTTCCTGAGCCTTGCAGCCCTGCTGTGCAATGCGTCTTGGTCGGCACCCACGACATTCAATCCTATAAATCCATCGACAGCTATGTCGTACGACGCTTCCAAATCTCTCTGAAAAGCCATCAAAACCATGGCATCTGTGATAATTTTACCTCCTCAATCATACATTGGATGGAAAGGTACTGTGGCGTAACCTGAAATTTGCTGCTACCTTTAGTCACACATTCCTTTATTTTCAGTTTCGATTTCGATCTTGCACGCCTTATCTGCTGGTTGTACAATATATCGCCTAATCCACCGCTTTCGAATACATCGGATTTGGTGGGATGATCGCCTCATTTTTATCCCGTTGGTCTTCAACATACTATATTGTGTGTTGGCTTGGATTCGGTTCAGTCATCGCGGCACGTTTGATTTTTCATATTGCGAGTCTTTTGAATCTAATAATCGTTACAGTCATTAACCCCCTCCTTGGATCCAGAACCTATGAAATCCTTAACTCTTATTGGCTTTCCCTCCTCCCGTATCTAATTACTGTGTGGTGTGTCTTTACATTCCGCTGAAAAATCGTTCTTGCATTTGACACAATTTAGGACCACGAGGATGGTTCTTGCCTTGTCGCTGGGGCGAATATTTCCCCACAAACACCCAGCACGCCAGTGGTCGTACTTTCTCTCTATACTTATGGCCTTCTCTTTTATAGGCTGCGCCCTCGCCGCAGCATTGTCCTGTAGTTATATATCCCCACTAATGATCCTGTACGAAACTACGTATTGTGCTACCCTTGATGGAAGATACGTCGTCTCAATGATTATCCTTGTCGCGGGTGAGTCCTCTCATCGAGATACAAATGCCTAACATTAATTTCATCTTTTTCGGCTCGTAGATAATATGTTATGCGACGTCCTGCTTTTTATATCTCCTCTACTTTTATTCTGGCGTGTAAAGCTTCCTCTTTCGGAGCGCCGCCTCGTCCTGGTGTTCTTCTGCGGAAGCATATTAACACTTCTATTATCAATCGCATTCACAGTCCTCTTCTTGAACAGGCGGATATATGCAGGAAATGATTGGCTGCTTATTCTGATTGGCGTGTTTAATATCGATGTGAGTCCACATACACATCCAATCTTTTGTGCTTAACGATACATCACAGGCAGCAGTATCTCTTTTTGCATCCAATATGATAGTCATATCAACGTGCTTTTATCAAGCTTTACGCAGGCTGCGAAGTAGAGAGAAAGTTGTCCAACACAGCACAGCTAGAAACCGGACATCGCATTTCTCGTCGCCTCGTACGGGACCTTGCAGTTGTGTCAGGCAATCCCAACGTTCTCCGTCGCCGGAACACCTCACGCTAACGGAGATATCTACTTACATTTCTTCGCCTCCTCTATCGCAAGGTCCACAGCATTCTCGTCTTCACGACGATATTTCAAATTCGGAAAAGTCGGAGCTAGAGGCCGTCCATTCCCTTCAATCCGATGGAAATTTTCAATCAGTTTCAGGACGGACGAGACTGTTTTTTACCCGTCGAAATTGTTGAACCACCTCCAGAAAATTTAGTTATTCTCCTAGAATCTGACTTTGAGAAAGAGCTCGAACGACAGACTTATTCAGTGCCGCGGCTATTGCCCAACGAAAACTCGCAAAGAACTGCTAGTTACGGGAGACCATTTATGAGGCATGTCCTCAACTTATCACTGATGGGCGCTTAGCCCCTACAACACCAACAAAACCAGAAACGTACCAAGAAACAGTTGCAAAAGAAAGTATTATATTCATCTTCGTTACGTTAACTCCATATGACAGGGATCTGTGTTTCACGTCCGTAACGTTGTTTCCTTCTTCCGTCGGCGTTGTGCGGGGCAGCTCAACGTAAGTCTTTTGATGGGCATGTTCCTGCGTGTCGGACCTGATTATTTTCTCATCTTCGAACGCCCATCTTCACCCTGACCTCACGCTAAAGGCACTGGCTGCGCTTTGGATGTCCTTGGTTCTCATAGCATTATAGCAAGCTGGCCATGCTTGTACTCCCTCCACAGTCGTACCTCGGATGGAAAGGTGGATGCTCAACAAAATCTCGTGATCCGTGCAGATCTTTAACAATTAATTTTTCAGTGTCGATCTCGATTATGCATGCCATCGTAGCTGGTACAACGATATATCGTCTCGTGCACCGTTTTCAATTCCATCGGGCTTGGTGGGATGACTACCTTGTCACCTTCCCTCTAGTGCTGAACATTGTCTACTGTCTGCTAGCATGGTTCCGTTTTGCGCACAGAGGTAAGTGATTTCCTTCACTTCCTAATTTTTCGCTGACAGCTTTGCAATGCACTGATAGTCGTCGACACCTCAACCGCATCACAGGCATTTCGCGTCTTGAACTCTTACTGGCTCTCACTACTGCCATACCAGCTTAGTATCTGGTACGTTTTATTGTCCTGCGGTGAATGCGGCGAGATTTATTGTCACCTATTCAGGTCAAGCAAAGCAGTTCTTGCCCTATCGCTTGCAAGAATATTTCCTAAGGGACATGGCGCGCGCCGATGGTCGTATTGGCTAGTCATCATGATTTACGAAACTACGCACTGCGCCACAGGTAATGGAAGAACAATATTTTCAATCATTTTCCTCGTCATGGGTCAGTGTCAGCCGTTGAATAATCCTCTTTTTTTCTCAATATTATTTCTTTAGCCTGCATTTTTGGCGACATCCTCCTCATTGGATCCCCTCTTGCACTTTTCTGGCGTGTTAAACTCCCTCCCATAGAGCGTCGTCTCGTGCTGGCCGTATTTTGTGGCAGCATATTTACATTAGTATCAGCAATTATTTCCGCTATTCTTTTCATAAATGATAGTATATTTCCTGGAGAGGACTACATACTTATCCTTATAGGATTTTGTAATATTGATGTGAGTATTCCGCCTTTGTCTTTGATTATGGCGCTTTACATCTAAAATACTGCAGGCTGCAATCTCTCTCTTCGTCTGTAACCTAACGATTTTGACGACAGCTATATACCGTATGCTACGCCGACAACATGCTTCACGAAATGCGATTCAGGAAACAATGGAGACATCTTACCCAGCTTCGCAAGCATTTACTTCCTCTGAACGCCCTACAGATTTCTCTTCGACATCTGAAGCAATGAGGTTGACAGAGATTTCAACCTCATCCTCTCTGTCTCAAACGAGATACACAGAATGGTCGAACGTTACTGGCGACATTTTCACTTCCACAATCTCGTACAAGTCTGAGCAATGACGAAGTGAAGGAGTCAGAAGATATCATAATCAACTTCGTATAATAATTATAAAGGCGTTGGTATGGCAACGTATGGGATGGGGCATTCTAACCATTATTGCAATAGGAAGCGGGGGGGTGCCACCTGAAAGTACGTACACCTCCTGGTTATCATCCAAAAATAACGCTCACGACTCTTGAGACTACTAGCAAAGCATGCAGAGCCAGGTGCTCATGGGTCCCCATACCTATGCATATTCAATTCTCGAACGGATAATAACTAGACTGCCGCTATAACCGGGGAATGCTTTCTGAAGCGTTAACAGAAATTGGCAAGTCCGTTCTGAGAGGATAGCAAGAGGTTCATAATTTGCTTTTGGATTCTTGGAAGAGAGTACTTACAAGGAGTACTTAGGTCGTGTTAGCAACTTAGGTCGGATATGTCTTGACAATTTGCTTCAGTAAGGTAGAGGTAATCCATAACCATCCAACGTCACATGACATAGCGTGATAAAGAGTGACAAAACAACTTAAATCGAAATAACAATTACCAGACTAAAGTTTAAGAAAATGTAAAACCGACAAATTGTTTAGAATAAGAATTTAAAGATTTCTTGGGTTGTACTTTTTTTATTTTAGCCTTGTGAAATTTGTTATTTCATTAACGAGGATAACTACTGTCCTTAACATGTTCACGTGATCTCATTTAACAGTGGGCGCGTCGACGCGAAAGAGGGTCCACTGCCAGCGCATGGGCAGGCCTACAAAGAGGAAAGCTTCAAATATCCTCAACTTAGGTAAATGGGCCAAGAAGATCAAAGTATCTGGGAAGGACCAGGAGTACTCAGAAAGAGATTCAAACAAGGAAAATGTAAGTTATTAGAATTCTGCACTTTCTACTATCTTAAAACGGAAAGCAGGAAAGCCTGTGTAGACTGCAGGAGGCTGAATCTATAAAGTCTTGCTGCTCTTCATTCCTAAGTAGCATTGGGTCAATTCTTCCGAAGTCAAGAGCCAATTCACCTACCAAGAAGCCACTGTCTCCTCAGTCTGTCTGGAAATTCACTGCAAATTTCTTTGTTCCTTGCTCTACAGCTGGTCAAGAGCAAGGGAGAATGGAGGAGAGCCCCTTTCTCAATGTTCAGCATGATATGGATAAAGGGTCTTAGCTGGATATCAGACCTACTTCACCAGTACCAACCTCTGAAATGGCAGAAGCAGAGCTGCCTTTGCCATCTACTCCCCAGCCAATGGAATCTAGATGAAAGGCAATGGTAGAGGATGTACCAGACATCGACAATTTTTATACATCAGATCTACTTGAAGACATTTCACCTGGTGGCCCTAGACAGGAACCTGACAGTGATAGCGACACTGATGAAGAATCTGGAAGTGATGCTGAAGACTTTTGGAATGAAGCCCAGGAAATAAAGAAGCTCCCACCTACTGTTGTTACTGCATCTGAGGCCTACAAAAAAATCAAGAATATTATCAAGCCTCCTCGAGATTCAGGCAAAGGTTACAAAGACCCAAAACTCGACCTTCTCACTCAGAGCTGCTTGGAAGCCATGAAGCATTTCCTTTGGACATATATTGACTGTCAGTCTCAGTTCTATAATAAATGGATGGCAGCCTCACTAGAGACTGCACAAGCCACAGAGAAAGGGCCATGGTTTGCAAGGCAGTTGTGAGACTGGTGCACTGCATTTATTGCAGATTCTGAAGTTCTCCCAGTCAACATCTATGGATCCTGGAACAAGTCTCGAGTGGATGATGAGGACTTGCACCAGGAACTTCTTGCTCACCTTCAAGGAATTGGCAAGTATATCTGCATGCAAGATGTTGCTCACTATATGAATTGTTCAGAGGTAAAGAAAAGGTACCATATGAAGAAAGATATTACTGAACAAACTGCTTGCAACTGGCTTAATAGGATGGGCTACCATTGGACACTAGAGCCATCTGGACAATATGTGGATGGGCATGAGCGGGAAGACATTGTGACATACAGGCAGAAAATTTTTCTGCCACAGTGGAAGCTGATCGAGCCTACCTTGCAAATCTGGACACTAGATGGAACTGCAGAAGAGCCATCAAAAGGACCTACACCACATCTTGCAGATTGTAAGACAGTTGTATGGTTCCATGATGAATCAACATTCTATGCTAATGATCGTCGAAAACGATGATGGGTCCACAATTCTGAAACAGCCATACCTCATCCAAAGGGTGAAGGGGCATCTCTTATGGCTTCAGACTTCGTCTCAGCAGATTATGGATGGTTATGCTCACCTGATGGAACAGTGGCAGCAAGGATTCTTTTTAAAGCTGGAAAGAATTACAATGGGTACTTCACCAATGAAAACATCCTTGAGCAAACACACATCACAATGGAAATTGCGCGCATATACTATCTGGCTGACAATCATGTCTTTATCTTTGATAATGTGACTACCCACCTTAAGCGCCCTCCAACAGCTCTCTCTGTCCATCATATGACCAAGAACCCGTCAAAAACCTTTAGAATTGAAATTACTGTTGTCGAAAATGGTAAAATTCGGTACAGACCTGATGGGAAGCCTGAGAAAAAAACTATACCCATGCCTCCAGGAAAATTTAGCAACGGCAGGCCACACAATTTCTATGATGAAAATGGCATTTTTAAAGGCATGACAAAGATTCTTCAAGAGCATGGACTCACCGACGAGGCTAAACTCAATGCAGAATGTAAAGGCTTCAAATGTCCAGGTGGTGAGAAACCCTGCTGCCAGAGGCGAGTGCTCTACAACCAACCAGACTTTACTGACCAGGGATCAGGCTTGGAAATCCTGGGACACGAGTTTGGTTTTGAGGTTCTATTCTTACCTAAATTCCACTGTGAGCTCAACTTCATTGAACAATGCTGGAGACATGCAAAGAGAGTCTACCGCCAGTACCCAGTGACATCAAAAGAAGAAGACCTCGAAAAAAATCTGATTGCGGTGCTGGAATTGGTTCCTTTGGCAGTCATGTGCAAGTAAGTTCCCGCGTCAATGATAAGCTTATCGCTGCAGCTTAGCTTCTTTTTTCATGTGGATTCAGGTATGCTCAGCATGCTAGGGACTAACATGGTGACTACCGGTCACTATCCATGACTGGCCCATGGTTACCACCAACCACAGTTCAGATAACCACGGTACGGATAAATCCGTGACCACCGTGCTGCATACGGCTGCTCTAAGCGGCTTAGCGCATCAATGGCCATAACTGCGCATGCACTGTGCGCGTACGACATTGTATCTAGTATTTCAAAGCCATTTCTCATCTGTTTTTCATGAAATAAATTGATCTTGAAAGCTGAAATTAAGGTCAAACATATGTATACATATATATTCACAGTTATAAATCACTTTAGTTTGGAAATTGAAAATACATCAAGGATTGCCTATTTATTTGAACTATTTTCTGTTGTCTTTTTCCGGAGTATGACAGCTTCAATTATTGATGAAAGTTGAGAGAAGTCAGGCAATAAGGGTGTTTTAGCCCATGATCCAATAGCCATGTGTGCTTTAAAAGTTTGTGAGCTCATATTGTGCTGCATAAAATTGACATGACGTCGTCCTGTTGAAAATGCACGCTCAGCATCAACAGATGTTGCTTAATAAATATAAGTGAGTAATAGTGTCTATACTGTAGAAAAATGATTTGAAAGCTTACCAGGTGCTGAACAGTAGTCTAAACCCATCTTAGCCAGATGAGGCCGAGTTTTGCTAGCCTTATGCCAGTACTGAATATAGCCACCAGCATCTTGAATGCTTGCATATGGTATGATGTCTTCCTTGAGATATGTTCGAATATCATCTACTGGGTACTGTCCAGGAGTTGCTTTCTGCTTGACTGCCCATTTAGATTTCTACAAATAAAATCAATCAATCAGCAAATTTAGGTAAAAATATATTAAATACCTTCTCAGTTGGTTGTGCTGGGACAAGTGCTTCATCTGCATAGCTTGTTTGAAATCGATCAATTACTTTCTTTTTAATTTCTCGTAGTTGTGCTGCAGAAAGTTTGAAGTTCTTGAGATAATTCATTTTTCGATCTGGGCACATTACTTTGATAGAATATTAGTCACTGCATAATAGTTTGATACCAATATCACTTTACCTATTGCCAGGACATAAATTTCACAGTCCCAAATCAAGTCCATGTACTTGTTGATAAGAAGGACACCAGCATAAGAAGCAATTCGAATCACAGCAGGGGTATCTTGAGTATCTTCAGGCTCGAGGTCTTCATCTTCATCGAGTTGACTATCATCATTTGCTGCTGCTTGTAGACTGTCCCGCAAAGTGAACAAGGTAGGAATAACATCAACAATTAAAGGGACTTCAGCTTGTGAAAATAGAAGTGTGATGTCTTTGAAAAGCTACAGTAGAAATAATTAATACACATTATTTTGTAAAGGTCATATAAGAAACTTACTAGAAGAACATCCTGAACATCACCAGCAAGGTTCCATTGGGACTCAGAGAGGCGGTAGGCCTGCAACTTGTTACTAGACCTAGCAGTCATAGATTGAACAACATCTTTGAATTGTAAGTGGGCAGCCAAACAGTCAAAATCAGAATTCCACTGAGTTGGTACCCGCTGGTCTAATGCTGTCTTGTTAGATTGAATCTGGCCCTGACTATTTATAAGGAGCTCCTGAAACTGTTCATTAAGGGGCGAGGAATCATGTATACGTTGAGCAAGGCCAGCAACCTAATAAACATCAGAATTTTATTCAATTGAAAAAATTGAAGCATACTGCAGGAAATAATTTCAAAGCTTCCCTTTCTTCTGCAGCAGTCATGACGACACCTTGAGCCCTCATTTCCCAAATAGCCACCTCATGAAGTGACTTTACAACTGCATCATCATGGGCAATCTGACCATCATCACCTTCATTGCCCTCTGCATCAACAACTGCTTCCTCCATAATTGCAGAATCTTCCTCAGATTCCACTACATCACCTTCTTCCACAATAATCTCTTGCTCTTCATTAGCTGGCCCAACTGTTATTGCCTTTCTGATCTTTGGCTTTTTGAAGAAGAAAGATATAAAGATCTAAACTGATTTTTGATATTTTTTCAAAAGAGATAATCATTGTATTTACCTTTGCAACCAGATTAATAATATGGGCTAGACAACGGAGCCGGGCATCCATTCCCCAAAAATCAGGAAGATATTCTGGCAATATTTCAGCCATTTTACTACAGTTGCTTGCATTATCCATGCAGATAGAAAGAAGCTATTCAAAGATAAGAAAAACAAATCAAAGTAAAATAGAACCAAGTACCTTTTTATCCAAACCCCAGCATTTCATACAATCAGCAACAACCTGAGCTAGATAATGACCATCATGTTTCTTTTTTAGCCTATGTGTAAAATTGAGAAAGCTTGCAATAAATAAAGATATAAATTTGTATACCATATAAATTCAAGTACTGCATGGTGTATCAAGCCATCTTGAGTCCATATTACTACCAAGCCAAGGTATGATGAGACCAGAGGAGCTGTCCACCCATCAAGAACAAGGTGAATAGTACTCATGAGTTGCTAAATCACAATCAGTATATATTTTAGATATTTAGAAACCTAGAAACTTACCAAGAAGTAATTCCGTACAAGAAGAGATGCCTTTTCATACATCTCATGCAGGTCATGTTGAACAGTAATAGGCTTTGGAATTTTTGTACCTGGCCGCAGCATTTTTACCTCCTGAATATAATCCTCATCCTGTACCATATTAAATGGACGGGCATTTTTTGCACAGTGAAGAGCAATCAATGCACGATGAGCAGCCTCTGAGTATGGAATTGTATCCTCTGGTTGTTTAGACTCATCTAATAAACCCTGCTTCTTGAGACACTGCTCAACATCACCTCGGAGATTGGTTGTGCCAGTACCAGTCTTGCTTCTAAGACGGACATATGGCCCACGAGGATGATTGTCAGGGCAGGTCTTACAAGTGAAGACAAATGCCATTGTTTGAACTGAATTATCATGCCGCAAAGTGATGTTGTAATGATCGTACACATCAGACTTCCAAGTCGAGATTGCAGCAGCTTAAAACAAATTAATTTGAATAATATTTACTGAGATTGAGGCATGTACATACATAAGATTTCATCATCAGCTATTCCCCAGACTTCAGCATCACTTTGCCGATTGATAGTAGCAGCAAGATGTCGCTTTTTTTTGGGTGACAACATAATAGGAACAGTAGAAGAAGAATTTACAACAGTAACTTCCTCATCACTTGAACCTTGGATATCATTAAGCCCAGGGAACTCTTCACTTGAGTCAGAAGCAGCAGCAGTGACAGAATGAGTAGTAGTGCGTGGTGGAGTGTGTGGTGGTGCAGCATCTGATGGCAAGACCCGAGGGAAAGATGGGAAGATACCTGGTTGTTTGGTGCTGATTGTTGTACTCGTGGGTTCCTTTGAGCCTGTACAGGTCGTGCAGATGCACGCGCTGCACCTCTTGTCCCTCTAGGCAGCATCTGAGACACAAAGCACACAGAGGAAGCAGAACAACAGCGAGTGCGAGCTTTCTTCATTATCCGGATATCGATTGATGGTGGAGTTCAAAATATATATTAAATATAAACTAACTTCACGTGGATAGCCACGGTATCTGCGGTTTTGGCTATATATAACCACGGTTGACCCAAATAGTCACCAGTGACAACGGTACGGTTAAGTCACCGGTTCTTGCCGGCCCATGTTAGTCCCTACAGCATGCTCATAAATTTATGGATGCATACCACAGAGGACTTAATGGAAAGCAAGCTGCTTGGGCATCAAGAAAATATTGAGGACATTGAGTTCTTCCAATGTCCTTGATGGATGATCTTTCAAAAGCCAATTTATAACTAATTTTCTATAATCTCAATTCCTCATACTTCTTACATTATTGTTGTTATAATCTTCTGCCTGTATCATAATCATTCATACATATGTAGCATATAACTCATTTATTGGTACTTGTACTTGCATTTTTCTATCTACATGGTGATCTGATTGAAACGCAGATGCGTGATGCATGAGCATAATTCACGTGCCACTAAGCCCTCTGTCACAAATCATCACCTCACCTGATGTTGGATGGTTATGGATTACCTCTACCTTATTTGAATAGGTGATATTTTAATTTGGATAAAAGATCCCATCACGTGACAATCGCGCGGCGCGTTTTCCTTAATGAATCAGAAGCGTGAAGGATTGTCCCTATTATGCCCACCTCGATATAGATCCATTATTCTATAATTGCATGCACGTTGTGCCTGATTGAACCGAAGTTTCTGAGCAATGGGAAAAGGAGTGGAAGCTTTGCTTTGAAATGTTGCGTTGCCTTGAGGGCAATGCCACGGTATTCCCCCTTTAGCTTCATGTGCAAGCAGAGCTCGAAGCTGCAAAGAGATGGATGCAACTTAGCAACTGAAAGGGTGCAATCAAGTCCTCCCCAATTAATATCATGCTCTAACAATTTGATCATCAGCCAACTTTCTTGAGAAGCACTTGGTGGTCTGAAGTCAATGACCAGAGGGACTTGGAGAGATAGATATACAGACTCGAGTGCTGTAGGACATTTGAGTGAGGATATTATTCCTGTCAATGACAATCTGATTATGATGTTGTGTTGCAACTGATACAATGTTGTTTGCAGATGGTCACTCCATCTGCATCTATATAGTGTATGACCTTAAGACCTTCCATGCCCTTGAGGGTATCCAAGAAGGGCAACATGCAACCAAGAAGGGCAACAACTCATGAGAGTACTTGAATATGTCTTTGTAATCTACACCAGCCTTTATTGTGACCTGTCTAAGAATGGGGAAAAGGTCAGAGTAGTTGTTATCTCTGCCAGCCAAAGTCTGAAGAACAGGAAGGTCTGCCACAAGTGAATCCACATTTTTGAAGGTGAGAAGAAAATGAACAACATTGTGATGACATCCTAGACTGGTTGAAGAAGTGTCAGTGAGGAATACAAAATATCCAAGTGCCAAATGTTAGATAGCCATGGTGCCTCAGGATGTAAGGTTACCCAACTGCCAAGGGGTAAATGATTCTAGTAGAGGTGCATAGTTATTAAATAGATGCATGTGGGAATGAGAAATGGAGAGGTCAATTTTGTCCACCATAGACTGAAGCTGCATCACTCTGACACTTGGTGTAGGATGAAAAAGAGCATCCCAAGCATTGCTGTTCAGCATTCACATGTCCCAAATCTGTACTATAAGTCTCTCAACCCTTGGCCAGTAGTCTTGACTAAGAATGGCTAGAAAAAATTCATGTTCATGAGGCCGATGGATGAATACACTGTCACTGATAAAAAGAAATGCTTGGCCTGTTCTGTCCTTCCATAATGTGCATATAATGGAGAATACATCCAGCTTGACCAAGCAGCCCCATATAGTGGGTGAATGGAGGAGTTATGTACACCATTGGTGGCAGACCTGAGCACAGGACCATGCAGTGATCACAAGGCAGTCTTTCCAATTGGCAGATGTGGAGTTGAGCTGGTAGCTATGGGGTATGGTGTCTTCAGTTTTATTGGCATTTATCATGAATGTGTTCCAGAGGACATCTTCAGGTAAATTTGAAGGATAGATGAGCTCTGCATTCAAGTTTTTGTGTAGAGCATCAATAATCATTCTTGGGCTGGGATCTACACCTGAAGCCTCTGGCTTGTTACCAGGTTCTACCCAGAAGGTGTCCTTGATAAGCCTGCAAAGAGATTAAAAGATGCTGCTGACTGCTTACCTTGACTCTCAGGCATAAAGAAAGCATTGCTTCTTAGTTCACTAACAGGAAAGATTGGTACCTTCAAGGGAACAGTTAGCAAACCAAGCTGAAGGTAGGTCATAATCAATGAGTTAACCTTGTTTACAAAGACACAACAACGGGCAGTATACTTATGCAACAAGACTGGATAATTATAAGGGATGTCACTGGTGGTAGACACAATTATTCACCTTGGGAATGGGGGCTATGTAGACATAAACACTTCAGCCTGAGTACGTAGATGTAGACCTGTGTGAATGCAGGGCCTTTCCAATTGTCAATGTCGATGCTGTTTCAAACTCAAAGGTGGGTCTAAATTAAACCTTACTTTCAGTTGCCACACAGTCTAGAAGATGATTGAGATCTGAGGACTGAGGAAATACGGAATTTCAGTTTCTTTACAGAGCAATGAGTTGGCACCCTGGCGCTGGAGTCATTCTGAAGCGCGTTCGGGAGTCGGGAGCAAAAGGGGTCTTGATCCATGATCACGATTCGGGTATCAAAAACACGAGTCTGCATTCTCACGCCCTGTTCAACTGATTCCCGGTCCCTTGTCCTCGCTTTTACCTTACCACCGACTACAGTTTCTCCTCTTAAAAGTTACCCAACTGTCGATCTTGTCGTCAATTTTATGGTCTATTTACTACTGCTATAACTGGATTATCTATTATGAGCGCTGAAGATAATCTGTACTTCCAATCTGTGGGCATTGACGAGAAGAAGAGCTTTGAGGTACGTCCGACTTTCTTCGGTTTCGTGGAGGAATGCTCATTGAATATGATTTGTGTTTTTGTGTTGAACTCTAATAGGAGATCAGAATTGAAGATTACATCAAATCATATCAGACTACCGGTCGACCGCCGCTGCCTGTCCCGTCCGAACCGAAGGATGAGATTCAGAGGAAGACGTTGGGTCTCCCACCTCTGTTCAAGGCGCATGTAGCCCGTGGTCCTCCTGGATTAGGGATGGGACAGAGCACTAGTGGAGGTGCTGATACGGGTCCCAAAATCGCTATTGTTGACCCTGCGTTGTTGCCACTCGGCCAGGAGTTCAGGGAGAGGGTGATCGAGAAGGAGAGATATCAGACTATGGCGGCTATGGCTGCGTATACGCATTTCAGTCATGAGGTACGTCCTGTTTTTTTTTCTCGTGTGTTCGGTTTTTTTTGGACGCGAAACGGCGATTGAAATATTGACGATTTTGACGTTGTGTGATGTTATTGTCTATAGGAGATCAGATTCTATGCTTATGCGAGAGGGCATAAGACTGCCCCGGTGCCCGTAAATATGGTCCCCTTTGCTTCTGGCGTGCCGTTAAAGGGAGCTTCACCTGCGCGTGCACCTGCGAGACCTGGGGAAGAACGGCTTCAAAATCTGTGCGCCCAACCTGGGTATGAGAAGCACAGTCCAGAGGTTCGTTTCATGGATGCTATTGCGTGATATTTTCATATAAGCTAACTTCACTCCCTTTCCTTTTCCTTTCGTAATAATATAGGAATTCCGCGTTGCGTTCCTTTTATTCGGGCGCGAGATGACGTCCACAGAACTCCTGAGTCCATCAACAGTAGTAGCACCACCGCCAGTTGCTGCACCGCATCTACAACCTATACCACTACCATCCCTGCAATTTACCGCCCCAGCTGCTTCAATGTCGACTTCTTCAGCACTGAGTACGGTGCCATCGGCTATACCCCCACCTATATTTTCCGCTGCTGCAAGTACAGCCCCCCTCCATCGACACCCAGGTTCACGTTTGGATTGCGGTAGTCCCTCGGTATTTAGTATGGTTACTACGGTGGTGGTGGATTATTTATTCAAAATGGTCTTTCTCCCCTGGTCATCAATTTTTTGGCCTGAAATATCAATGTTGTGCTTAATTTTTTTTTGTACTTTCAATATGGCTTCTTGCATTTGTAGCATAATATCTCCAATGGAATATGATTTCCCTTCACCCAATGTTTTCTCAGACCATTTTAGCGGAACAATGAAAGGCTTGGCTTATTTGTCACTATTTGATTTCCATTGTATCGGGCTTTCAACTCCCAACGTCACTCCATCTTTCGATCCTCGCTCATCCGCATATCATGAATGTAGGTCGTCCAGCACACGAATCCACATTGAAACTTACTGCAACATTTAACAGAACCTTTTACGGACTCTCACTGAGAGTAAGGTTACACCAACTGCAGACCTAAAGCTGCTGTTAACAAGTGTAAAGGAAGGCCGGGTACGTAGTTACTTTAACCCGGAACACCAGTTAGGTTGACGTTTAAACTTGGCTCGGTTTGTTTTGTCTTTAACAGAAAAGCCAGGATTCAAAACTTACTGACCCGTTCTATGATTCCCTGGAGGGACTGTTGAATGACTTGAAGACTATTACCATTGTTCGTGTGCTACTCACTTGTTATATTGATTTGTGGACGCGTTTACTGAGTGACGGGTTATTTGAAATACTTATAGGACAACCATGATGCCGAGGCATTTCTCAGGCCAGTCTCGAAGACGGAGGTACCAGATTACCTTGACGGTGGGGAATCGTGTCAACTGTGCTGTATTTATCTAACCTTGGGGAAAATAGTCATTCAACACCCGATGGATTTCCAGACCATGCTCAGAAAGGTCAAATCGAAACAATACAAGTCCAAACGGGAATTTAAAGACGACCTCGACCTCATCTGGTCCAACTGCCTGACATACAACGCCACAGAGGTATGTCTTTGTTATATCCCCCTTTATTGTCTTTGTCTTTATATTGACTATATTACACCCTCGTTTTAAGAACCACCCTCTGCGCCCATGCGTGCACCGCCTAAAGGCCAAAGCAGAAAAACTGCTCAAACACATCACAGATCGCAAAGAACGCGCGGACCCTCCCATACCCTCCGACCTACCCTCCCCTATCGGTGGCGTTGCCCGACCCCGCACACACATGAATGGCAACTCCTCTTCTACCAACGGATACCTCAATGGCCGGTCCTCACATACCCGTTCACCGTCCCTCAGCAAGAACGGCACGCCCAAGTCGGGATCGTCGTTAACTATACCCCCTCGCGCGCGTAAGGACGTCCCGTTTGCAGAGTCTCTTGCGATTGTGAGGACCCCAGAGGGCATGGGCATATTCCGCGAGTGGGATATGGAAGTCGACACAGATCAGCCCGGGGAGGGGCTGGTAAACTCCCTCAGGGAGTTGGCACCCATTGTGGAATTTGAATGCGAAGAGGAGGAGACGGTGGTGCAGAAGGAAGATTCTATGATGGTCGACGGCGCTGTTGCTGCTGCTGGGGATAAAAGAAGATTGTCGGTATATTTTTTTTAAATCTTGACTTGGTGCTATTATTCGTGGTATTGACCATTTATTTTTCATTTTGTGCAGAAACGGAAATGCTGCAGACCATCGACCGCGGAAGAAAGCCAGATTCTCAACACAATACCCAACTCCTCTCGCAGACGAGAAAGATGACGCGACACAACTATGGTGGGTCGCCGTACAATCCGACGCGCTCCTCGGTTCTGGATTACCTGGTATCCCATTTGGCCCTTCCTCAAGTAAACCCATCAAAGTAAAAGAAAAGTCAAAATCAAAGCAGAAGAAGCCCGTGGATCCTACCAAGCGCACAATCAAGGGCATTTCCTCCTTCAAATCCTCGTTGAAATCCACATTAAAGTCATCCAACTCCAAACCCAACCACAGCCCCCACAAGCCCCGCAAAATCCAAAGAGTCTCCTGACGATGATGAACACCAACATCAAGACGATGCGCAGGCTGAGGCATACGCATAGTAAATTTGCGGCACTGAACGATGCTAGTGCGCCTCCACCAGAAGAGGAGGAGGAGGGAGGGATGTTCCCTTCTGCTACTGCCGCTGCCGGGGGTTCCAATGTCAATGCCAGCGTTGGTCCTGGGCCAAGTAGCACCAACGCCGGCGGGAGGTTTGGAGTAACATTCGGGGATATGGACGGTGTGGATGAAGATGTGAACGATAAGATTGACGAGTCGCCTTGGACGGCTGGCGGGCGAGATGCGGGCATTGGCACGGGCAACGGGAAAGGAAAGGGGAAGACGAAAAGCCCGAGTGGGATCGAGCTCGGAGCTGAGAACGCCTCGGATTGTTTGCGTTGGACGAATAATAAGGTTTTGGAGCACGTTGGGTTTCAGGGTGGGTTTTTTTTTCTTTTGGATATTCTAATGATATCTTGACTTTTTTTTGGCTGTTTAGGAACATCGACCGTGGCGCTGGACGTCTTGGCGGATGTAACGGCCGAGTACCTGCAGAATGTGGGTCGGACGATCAAGTTCCTGTCGGATAAGTTTGGGAGGACGATGACACCTGAGGTTAGTCTAGCCTCAGTTTCTCAGCTTTGCAAACACGCTGTTTGTACTAAATCATACAATAAACTGATTCAATGCTTCTCAGGAAATTATCCTCCACACGCTATTTGAGAGCGGCTCCTCCAAAGTTCAGGATCTTGAGAGGTATATCTCAGACGACATTGAAAGGTACGGCTTGAGATTGGGCGAGCTGGAGAAGAAGCTCGGCGCTGCATATCGGGAATCTGTGTGTTCTTCCGCTTTGAGGTTTTCGAGAGATGAAACTTACATTTTTACTCACAGACTGCTGGTGAGGTCCTGGAGGACGAAGGACTATTTGAGGAGGATTCGGAAGAGCCTGGGATTCTGGCCATGTATGTTGTCTTTTCGCATTATCAGATTTGAACTGATCTTTTTTTTGGTTTCCAGGGGTGATTTTGCGGATTTGCTGGGAGAAGATTACTTGGGTTTCCGCGAGCTGGGTATCGCCGAAGAACTTGGGCTGTCGAATCTTTCGATACCCAAGAAACTACTCAGGGGGAAGAAGGTGGCCAACAGGCCTACTGCGTTAGTTTCTTTTCCTTTTATTTTATATTCGAGTCGTAACTGATATCCTAATTTTGTCCCTTTTTATTTTGCAGTGCGAAGCCGACAGAACCACCCCCGCCATACCCACCCCCTCCGCCTTTTGTCCCCCTCACGGCGGAGAAGGTGGACGACCAGATTGGGTTGCTCAAAGGGTATTATCAAGGGAGGTTTGGACAGCTTGCTGCGTCGACTGCGCCTCCTCCGCCTCCTGCCGCTGGTGCTGGTGCTGGCGTTCAAGTACCTGCAGGTCCTGCAGGGCTTGTGGGCCCTGGCATGCCACCGCCGCCTGCACCTGCACCTGCCCCCGTTCTTCCGCCCAATACATTACCAAGCATGCCTTTCAATCCTTCTGGGAATGCTTTACAACAAGGACAGGCACCACAGGCACCTGGTGCCCCAGCTCCCGGTTCAGCTGCGCCTGTGCCTGCACCTGTTATTCCTCTAGACCTGGCTTTACCAGACGAACTACCAGATTCTACACATATGAAGGTTGGTCCGATCGGACAGATCCTGCTCAACAAGGCGGGAGCCAGCTCGGGTGCGGGGAAGAAGAAGGGCGGTGGTGGTGCTGCGGCCAAGGGTGGTGCGGAAGGCACTGGGAGCTCAGGAGCTGGTGGTGGTTCTGCTACTAATGGCAGTACTGGAGGAAGAGGTGGTGGAGGTGGAGGGGGGAATGGATTGCCACCTGGTGTTGTATTAGCCAATGCAGCATCGCCTACTACGTCCAGGAAGAATTCAAAGAAGGGGGGTAATGCAAGTGTGACTGGGGGCGGTGGGACTGGAGCTGCGAATGGGGGGAGGAAGAAGAAAGATGGGAGTGGGATGGGGCCTCCGCCTGGCCCTGGTTTGACGGGTCCAGGAGGATCGGGCTCCTCTGCGGCCTCAATGTACCCTGCTGTTGTGTTTGCTAGTGCTTAAGCTTGCACCTCAACTTGCAGAGTTCGGGGTGTTGGGAGGCGGTGTGGCTGTGAACCTGTGAGCCTGTGCTATCCATAATCACCGTTGGGGATTGTCCGTCATCGGTTGTTGCGTTGCTTTCAGGTCGGCGTCCTATCTTTCTCCAGCAACCCCAGAAGTGCATGTTGGCCTCAAGTTTCCTTTTTTTCATCAACTGTACATTTATTCTTTTTTTTATTTTTGTGCATGTCGCTTTTTTAATTTTGTTCTTTACCTCTTTTTTACTCATTTTCAACCTCATAACATCGGTCGGATTTCCTGTACATTGTATTATCTCGATTATCATTAACATTGATCCCAGCCATTGCAAGCAGCAAATTAGTGACGAGCTCGTTGTTAAACGGGCACGTGTTGATTTCAGAGATTCAAGGTGGAATCACGCATTGCGCAATGCCATTGCGAACTTGAAATTGAATTCCTTTCTCAGTCTGGTTTTCCTGCGGTTCTCATGCGCATGTGCTCCTGTCAAGAAATACGCGTGGAGAGCGCTCATTGGCAAAGCTTAAGCTGCGGAAACATGGCTCTTATCTTTTCTTCTGTCCGCCGTCGATCTTGGTATGAAGTTGATGATTAACCTGGAAGGTTTGGGGCTTTGGAGGGATATTAAGCAGCAAGATCGGCTCCTCGTTGATGGAAAGCAGGTGGGTCGTCAATGCACTTGATCCTTTCTTACGCAAGGGCTGAACGAGGTCGAATTGAACTTGCAGGGGCTCCCATTAGCTTACTTCGCTAGACTACAAGCTGGCCGAAAGCGTAAATCTGTCACCTCTAGATGGTGGTTCTGGGCACTGCTAGTCTTCGCCATGCTTGCATGCTCTCAAATTGCAAGAAAGGTCTCTAGAAATCTGCAATACAGGGCTTCATATGGTGATGACGATGTTATTTTCCCTGACTTATATGAGGCCTCCATCGAGGATCTGCAGGCTGGCTTGGACGCGGGTCATTACACAAGCGTTGACTTGGTAAAGGTAGGTTGGCTATATGCATATGTCAGCTGCAGCTACTGATTTCGGATCCTGGGCAACAGGCATACTTCGCTCGGATAGAAGAAGTCAACCTGAAAGGACCCGCCCTACATGCTGTCCTTGAGCTGAACCCATCAGCATCAAAGCATGCGGCTGCTCTGGATGTGGAGAGGAGATTAATAGGGAAAAGGTCGGCATTGCATGGGATCCCTGTGCTTTTGAAGGTATGATGGTCCATACCAGATTTTGTGGTATGTGTGAACTGATGCTGAGCATTGATTCTAGGATAATCTTGCTATTCTTTCCCAAGAAGGTGGATTTTTTCTGAGTAAATTTTGGAAACCGAAATATTTAAATGAGGATGTTGATGCAGGTTTGAACACTACCGCTGGGTCTTATAGCCTCTTAGGTTCCATTGTTCCTGAAGATGCTGGCGTTGTAAAACGTCTGAGGAAAGCAGGCGCAATATTTCTAGGTATATATGCACATCTATGAGATCAAATAATCCAACTCGGTCTGACCGTCTTCAGGTAAAGCAAATCTTTGTGAATTTTCGCACTTCAGGGGGTCCAATGTCTCCTATGGATGGTCCGGCAGAGGAGGCCAAACAACAAGTGCTTACTATCCCAATGCTAACCCAGCCGGGTCCTCATCTGGTTCTGGGGTGGCTGCTTCTATCGGACTTGCAGCAGTGACGTTGGGTACTGAAACAGACGGGAGTATTAATCAGCCTTCTTCATTTAATAACGTTGTTGGGATCAAGCCTACTTTGGGCTTAACTTCGAGGGCAGGAGGTAATCATTAAAACTTTGTGAAGACATCTTTATAGCTTATATCTCATCCCCAGTAATTCCCATAACGGAACATCAAGACACTGTGGGCCCTATAACAAGGTCCCTCTCTGACGCAGCTACTGTGCTGTCCATCATAGCAGGCACAGACCCAAATGACAACTATACCTTCGCTCAGCCATCCGTCATACCTGACTATACCCTAGCCCTAAACCCAAGCGCACTCACGCTCAAAGGCAAGAGAATAGGCGTCCCGAGGCGGGTGTTTTTGAATAACAGTATCGTGCAAAACGATCAGTATGTAAATGTGGCATTTGGGCAAGCACTTGATACGCTCAAGGAATTGGGAGCGACTGTGGTAGATCCAGCTGATTTACCTTCGGCGGAAGAGATCGGGGCGTCAATTGGTAAGAGGAGTGTTGGCCGGACTGACTTCAAGGTACCGCCAGTTCAGGTTTATATACTTATCCTTGCAGCAAAATTCAACAGATTACATTGTGCAGATTCAGATCAACAACTATTTCAATTCACTCCTGGAGAACCCTTCCGGTGTTCGCAGTCTGGCTGATTTGATTTCGTTTAATAATGCCCATCCTGATCTTGAGATGCCAGATGCGTTTGACCAAGATGCGTTCGTCATACGCAATTCATAAAAAAATTAATACTCACATGAGATGACTAACTTTTTTAATTAAAAAAACAGGCTAATTAGAGCTGAGGCTACCAGTGGAAGGAATGATATATACTTTCGAGAACTTGCCCACTATAAAGAGCTTGGGACCTCACTTGGTATTGATGCTGCTTTGAATGAACATAAGTTGGATGCTCTCGTATTGCCTGGCTCTGGGATGTCCACTACTCCTTCAGGTATATTTAATATATTTCATGTTTCAACCTTGCATAATGATTTACTCCCTTCTTCCTCTTTCTTTAGCTATCGCTGGATATCCCATTGTCACGGGTGAATTTATCTTGTTGTTACTTTGCTATCCTTCTCATGTCGTCTTGTCTTCAGTACCTATGGGCTTCTATCCAGACAACGTAACTATTAAACCAGTAGGACCATATACTGTCTACCCAGCTCCTGGAGTTCCAATTGGGCTTGCATTTCTTGGCACTGCATTCTCTGAATTTCAGTTGATTGGTATGGCATATGCTTATGAGCAGAAGACGAAGACAAGGTTGGCGAGAAAGGCCTTTGATGCTGCTATTCCCAGAACTCAGTTGAAGGACGTTGTCGGGAAGAAATGATTGACAATGTACACATATACTTGACTCACTACATACCTATCTACTGTATTTACAAGGCGTACATAACAGATGCGCCGTCTTCTGTAGCCCCGCACGCTAATTGGCCATGGGCGCACGTGGGAGAGTCGGCTTCTGCGGCCGTACAGTCCGGCGGACTGATTCGGCGGGTTTTCCAAACTCTTGCGCTGAGCCGTATCATCGGCCCGTTAGCACGGGGTCGGACGGCGGATTTAGCCGATTTACACAGCGATTATCTCTTGACGCATCGCCTTTTAGGGGGGATCACTGCCATTTTATGGAAAGCTGATTACTGTTCTTCCTTTCCTTCTTCATCTACAACCAATACAATGTCATACGGTGTAAGTCGCCTAAGGTCTTGTGAAATTAATGAAATGACTTCTCGCTAATCCCAGCCTATCTTCTTTTTCGCTTTTCCTCTCAATCTAGAATTACGGTCCTGGTGGAGGTTATGGAGCACCACCTGGCCACCCTCCAGCAGGCTATGGCTCGCCAGGAGGAGGATATGGCGCACCACCGCCGGGCGGGTATGCACCCCCGCCGCCGGGAGGAGCGTATGGGGCTGCGCCTGTGAGTCTTTTCTGCCCCTCGAGTTGCCTGAGATTAAAGTCGTCCACTCACAGGTGTACGGCGGCGGATTCTCAGCTCCAGGCGGCAATCGTGGACCACCAGCTGGTGCTGACCCCCAGTACGTTATAGTCGCGGTCGCCACCATCACATAACCCAGTGAGGCTGACATTGGTGCGATCTAGATTGTGGAGTTGGTTCAACGCTGTCGACGAGGACCGATCTGGTCAAATTAGTGCTCAAGAACTGGGTGAGTAGGACACTTGACATGTGTGGTGACCCGGTGTTTACATTGTCGTCTTTTGTTTCTTAGAGCGCGCTTTGATCAATGGAGATTGGACTCGTCAGTCTTTTTCCCTCTTCAAGCGTACTGGCACTCACGAGACCACTTACCAGCTTTTGATATCGATACTGTCAAGCTCTTAATGTCCATCTTCGTATGCTTATCTCTGCAACTTATTTCATTTTCGAACGTCTCTAACGGCCTGATTGTCCATAGGATACTGACCGCACTGGAACAATCGGCTTCAACGAGGTGCGTCAGACCCATATTTATAACGATCTCCCCCGTCAAATGTTGATCAAAATCTCTAGTTCTCTGGCCTCTGGAAGTACGTCAAGGACTGGCAGAACGTGTTCAGACATTTCGACCGCGACCGATCTGGGACGATCGACGGAAATGAGCTCCGTGAAGCTCTTGGACAGTTTGGGTTTGTATTTCCTAATCCTATTTCTCCTCGCCCAGATCTAACTTTTCCATTCACAGGTACAACCTATCCCCCCAGCTCCTCACTCTACTTCAAAAGAAATATGGTGCGTCTCCTTCTTCTTCCTCCTTCCTTCGTTCTTCCAACAGCCCATACTTACCAATCCTACCCCACCTCGGGGGTAGACGCAGCCTCTCAAACTGTCGGCCGTGGCGTTCCAGCTCCTGGAATTACGTTCGACCGCTTCGTTCGTGCCTGTGTCGTTGTGAAGCAATTGAGCGAGTCATTCCAGAGGTTGGATACGGATAGGGATGGGTGGGTCCAGATTAATTATGATCAGTTCATGCACACTGTCTTGAGTTTGCCGTGAGCGTATCGGGATGGAAGAAGGCGATGCATTGGGAAAAGGGAGAATGGAACGAAATCAATTCCTGTTCTTTTCATTTCTTTCTTGAAACTGTTTTTTTTTATGCTCAATAACTCGAAGGACGCATTTTCTTCTGACTTTTACTCTTTTCCGTTCTGTGACGAATGGCCATTTTAATATTTGTAAATGATGAGTACATAACAGTTGGCAGCTTTGGGCTCGCAATATGATCCTATTTATTTTGACCGACCACCAGCCTCAGGATCGGTAAACTTGAAGCAAGTCTTGGTCGATATTCCTGGCGTCCTCTTTATAACATTTTATTTTTGTTAAAAAATGCTAGGAAGGATGTCCGTGGCTGATCTAAGCAGACAAACGGAATTTCATTAACATGGACAGTTACATAGCCAGACGTTTAGTTCTATAGCTAGGCATCCTCGACATTACTTAGGCTCAGCACGTCTCGAAACTCACATCACAGTCCTAGGTCACAGACAAGGTCAAGGAAGCTAACAAGGCACTGCTATACTGTCCCTTTGCTAACAAAGCATTCAGGATTTCTGCACAGTGTATTCCTCTGTCCTCTATCCCCGTCTCCGACGAACGATCGAAAATCACGTCCCTTCGGGCAGTTCTGCACATGAGAAAGACTTTCGACGGAATAAACATAATTATCCCTCCTCCCCTCCCGCACTCAAAGAGTCTATACTTACATGTATCTCTTTACATCCTCTAGTTGTCAGCTTTGGGAAATCCGATGTTCCTTCAATTTGTTAGAGTATAATGCCGATTGAGGCCTTCATTTGTCTACGGAGTGTGATAATGAAATCAAGATGACGCGCTGCGCGACGGTCATGTGGTGGGATTCTGTACCCAAATTTAACCCACCTAAAATTATCGAAAAAAACTCCCTTCGAGTCTTTGACTTTCTCCCATGGAACCCATCAAAATGAATGGCGTATAGCAGGCTTCGGATAAGTAAGCAACTTAATAGCCTCCTTATCATCGTGTTCATTAGATCCAAGTCAACGATACTTATGAGCAGCATACAGATTCGTTCAGATTCAGATTCGGACCAAGGAGAGCCCCTGCTGGGTAAGGACAAGCAGGACGCAGCGGTGCCAGTCAGTCTTCATCTTTGATCTCTGATTTAGATCTTTCTTTCGGAAATAAAACTCACGCGTGCGTTCCACACAGCTGTCTCCACAGATACAGAAGCAATCGACCTCGTCAGTAGTTAAAGTGTGGCTTTATGTCTTGCTAGGTGCCCTTGCTTGCTTGGAAATTGGAAGGAGTTACTACTATGGAGGTAGGAGTGCGACCGATGGAGCCGTGTTCCCCGACCTTTATGAGGCGTCAATCCTTGAGCTTCAAGCTGGTCTGGATGCGGGACATTTCACGAGCGTGGATCTGGTCAAGGTAAGGGTTCAATCCTGTCGTCAGTATAGTACCGTTCCTCCTTTTAAAATTCAGAACGTTTTAATTTAGGCTTACTTTGCTCGCATCGACGAGGTCAATACGAAGGGGCCTACTCTCCGTGCTGTCTTTGAATTGAACCCCTCTGCGTTATCCCAAGCGGCTGCTTTGGATGATGAGAGGAAGAAGAAAGGTAAACGCTCGGCTTTGCATGGTATTCCTGTTCTTTTGAAGGTTTGCTTCTCATCCGAACCAATTGGGCTTAAGTTGGCTCATATTTCGATATTTTATATAGGATAATATCGCAACCGTCGCCTCAGAAGGTTTGTAGCGTCCAGATAACACTCTGGAAAGCGGACCTTACACTTTTTATGAAAGGAATGAACACAACCGCCGGCTCCCACAGTCTTCTCGGTTCCGTCGTTCCCGATGATGCAGGCGTTGTTAAACGTCTGAGAAAATCAGGGGCTATTTTCCTCGGTATGATCACTCCTCTCAAGTTTATTATACCCATTCCGAGTCCCTTTCTTCAGGAAAAGCTAGCATGTCAGAGTTTGCTCACTTCAGAAGCGATCATATGGCTTCTGGATGGTCTGGAATTGTAGGCCAGAACACGAACGCTTACTATCCAGGCGCCGATCCTTGCGGCTCCTCTTCTGGGTCTGGGGTGGCGACCTCTATAGGACTTGTAGCAGTTGCTTTAGGGACAGAGACAGATGGGAGCATTATTTGCCCTTCCTCTCGTAATAATCTGGCCGGCGTCAAACCCACCGTTGGACTCACGTCCCGGGCGGGAGGTGTGCATCTCCGACTTTCAAGTAAATATTTTTTTGCTGATTTCACTTTTCAAATTCTGTGCCTGTAGTCATCCCTATTTCCGAGAATCAAGATACTGTCGGTCCCATGACAAGATCAATAACAGACGCGGCTATCGTCCTCTCCGTTATCGCTGGCAAAGACCCCAATGACGAGTATACCCTTTCCCAACCGCCTGTCGTCCCTGATTATACTAGAGCGCTGAACAAGAACGCTTTGAAGGGAAAAAGAATTGGCGTACCAAGGCGTACATTTCTGAACGAAAGTGTCGCCGAATTCGACACATATGTCCTTGTCGTATTTGAACAAGCTCTGGCCACCATCAAAAGTCTGGGAGCTACCATCGTCGACCCGGCAGATTTACCTTCTGCCGACGAATTAGCAGATTTTGCGCACGAATTATTCGTTACGAATGTCGATTTTAAGGTGAATATTCGGCCGTCATGGAAATTATATATAGGCACAGTGCTAACTATAAAAAAAGATTCAGATCAATGCGTATTTTGAATCACTCCTGGAAAACCCTTCTGGGGTTCGCAGCTTGGCCGATCTGATCGCTTTCAACGATGCCCATCCCGAGCTTGAGGAGCCTGAAGGCTTTGCTGATCAAACTCGGTTAGTCCGCCATTCCCTACGGCTATGAATGTCTTATTCTATTAAATCCTCCTCATGTCTAGGTTGATTGAATCTGAGGCTACTACTGGTCGTAATGCAACGTATTTTGAGTCGCTTGCAATGGACAAAGAACTCGGCGCGACTCGAGGTATCGACGCTGCTCTCAAAGCTTACAGCCTAGATGCGCTTGTGCTTCCAAATACCATGAAAACGACCACACCCGCAGGCACGTAACTTTTACCATTCTTTCAGAAGTTCCCCGACTTAACCGACCTTTCTTCGTCTGTAGCTATTGCAGGCTATCCCATGGTTACAGGTATTCCTCCCTTTTCTCTTCTTCCTCTGCGATTTCTAAACCCTTCGCAGTACCATTGGGTTTCTATCCAGACGACGTCGTCATCAAAGCGACAGGACCGTTGACTGTGTATCCTGCTCCTGGTGTTCCCATCGGTCTTAGTTTCATTGGAACAGCGTATTCTGAGTTCGACCTGATTGGTTTTGGGTATGCATATGAGCAAGAAACGCAAACGAGATTGGTGAAGAAGGCCTTCCCTGCTGCTATACCGAAGACTCAGTTGAAGGACATCGTCGGCAAAAAATGATTTGGTTGGTTACCTCAACTTGTGTACGTATCTACAACCGTCGGCAACCCATAAATATACTTACTCAACGCATTGAAAAATTGAATTGTTATTACCCTGCTTTCCTTGGTATTACAGCATGTCGTTTGCTACTTAAAACTTAAAACAGATTGATCCTGCTTCCATTATCATGCGTGGGTAGATTAATATGAGCGAAAGGAGAATCGATTGGCGATCATGTACATCTGCAGCAATTAGAAGCACCTTCCCGTTATTATCAACTCTATAAAGGTACCGCATCCCCTAGATACCGTGGTACACCAAGGTTACACATCATGCATCAGCGTTTACATCGCTGTGACTATTGGAGGGAAATGCGCCCATGCGTGAGTATTTTTTTCCGCCGCCAGCTACTAGTCGGCCTCCCATGGCCGACGTTTCTAATTCTCCCTGCGCAGCGGGAATTGCTTCTCTAGAGACGAGGGTGCCTGTGTAGTACCGGTCTTTACAGGAAACGCATACCCCTCAAGACTTTCTGGAACAAAAATGTTCAAGGTACCGTCATAATCTCCCATTCGAGAAGGGTGCGGTACATCACGCTACAACCGAGCTTGACAGGACAAGGCTCAACAAGTAACGAAGTTCCTACTCCTTTCGAGTTTCCGATTTTTCCGATTTGAAGAGAGCCGAATCCTGGCGTGTTGCGCTCGTAGGATCCGACCACTCCTCGTATCCTGACCGAATGCTTGATGTGTAACTTGAAATTTCGGTGAGAGTCATCGGTTCCGTCACAGTCGATCGCGTAGAGTGGATGATGCAGGTACATGGCCGAGAGCGATGCCGTGTCGTGACCTCTGTGCTTTCTAGCTCAAGGGTTCCCCAGTCGTAGCTTCTGCGTAATGCTCGGTATAAACACGTCGAGATGACCGTCAAATTACAGACGGTGAGAGAAATTGCCGACTAGAAAGGGGTTATATATGAATCAGAGTTCCCGTGAAGGATATTCTGGACCTACCTCAATATTGCACATTCCCACTAGAATAAGTAATGAATCGACACCGGTAGCGATGCCTTTGTTCAGGAAGAGAATGGCGAGTGAGGCCGCGGTCAATAATGTCAGGATACTTCCGCAAAACACAAACAAAACAAGGCGCCGCTCCATAGCAGGTAGTCCTACCCGCCAGAAGAAGATGAGTGGTGATATAATTAGCAGTAAATCGCTGGTAATATTATCTGTAAGAAAAGGAGATTAGCTCGTATAGATAGTTAGAAAACGTTGACTCGAGCCCTACGTGCAACAAGCAATATCGCTTGAAGAGCAAATCCCCCAGCTCCCGTCTCGCAATGTGTTGCGTCCAGCAGAGATTTAATCGGTGAGGTGTAGGTACAAGTGTAAGTCGATACGAGCATGCATGAGAGGCAGGTCAAAAGCATTATAACAACAAGGCAGAACGACCATATCCTTGCTGGATGCCTTTCAGGGAATATTCTTGCTAACGACAGTGCTAGAGCCATCCTTGTCGTCCTTTCACAATTTATGAGAATCGCCTTTCTAAAGTTGGATGAGATGAAGATAGGACGCACCAAATAACAAGCAGATATGGGAAAAGCGACAGCCAGATGGAATTCAGGACTATCATAGGCTTCGACAAATCTAATGGGTAAGCTGCATTTTATGGCGATCAACGACATATTTCATCTGGAACCTAGGTTAACGACTCACAGTATCGGTGTGGAAATCGTATCCATGTTAAAATACAATACATGATGTCCACCGCTAATGGGAAGAAAACGAGATAATCATCCCACCAAGGTCGACGTATTCGAAAACGGTGAACTAGGCGATAAATTGTGGAGATGGCTGCAACCAGGTGCAAAATTAAGATGGAAACTGAACGATATTGAGTTGTGCGCTTTCATTCAAAAATTGCAAGGTACCTTTCCAGGCCACGTAGGATTGGGGAGGTAGCGTAATTACGGCCATTATGTCGGAAAGGATCGCCCTTCAGCTGGCCTCGTTATGAGGGGTGCATCATGGTGTTGACCCAGTGACCCGAAGTTTTTATAGTTATGAAATGCGTGAGACCCTTCCTTCCAAAGGAACGAGCCTGGCAAAATCCGGCATCTTTATTTCGAGCTTTCGGAATAACAGAATCCACGGTGGGAGAGGATGAATGTCATACGGAGAAGAGATTCGGCAAAAACCGAAGCACGCGACCCTGGCGCGTCATCACCTAGGCCCGAGGACAACTCATTTTTCCGGCTGCCGTCCGTAGGCCTGATATGGATGGCGATACGGTAAAACACCTTGGTCTCGTTTCTGCTCTGCTTCCAAAGTTTTTATTGATGGGCAGCCTATAAAGATTAATCAAACGAAAGTACAGTGTCTTCACGAGCATGGATGCCAGATTTCCTTTTGACCCGTGCAATGTCATTCACGGCTTTTTTAAACGGCTTGACTTAACGTGGGTGTAAATAGTGAGTAGTAACTTAAATTCTTTGAGGAAGTATATAAATATCTGGGATTCTTCCCCAGTGCGGGTCCGTGTAAGCGGAGATGCGTCAACAAGTTCTCAAGGAGCTTTGCAAAATAGTGGGGCTTGAAGCAAACTTGAAGGACTAAAAATATAGGTTATTTGCTCGTATGCACAATCTTATGCTTCGTGTACACTATATGCTGGCTTCAAGACAAGGAGGGATATTCTATGAGGGCTGCTAACTTCCTTCTCGTTTGGGAGGTCCCTTAGTACACCCAGGTTTGTTAAAATTGTGAGAATAACATGGAGCTCGTCCTATACATAGCATCTCTCAGGTTTATTAATAGAGCCACTGAAGCATATCACTATCGCTTAACAGAGCAATCTGCTCCTTTACCTAGGCCAATATCAATTTGATTTGGAAAATTTGAGTAGTTAAAAAAGATGTGACCAAACGGCACCCACTACAAAGTAAGCTGAAATAACAATGTGCCTTATTTCTTTCCAAAGGTCACAAATCTGGATCGTATACAATTTTGGCGGGTCCCCTAGAGATCGTATTAATCAGCGAGTATTGTAAACCTCCTCTGGTGCCAAACCTTTTCTCGACGCCCTATATTCAATAATTAAAGCGGCCAGTTGAAAGGAAAAAATCGACTAAATACCATGTCTTGCCATGCGACTTGGGCTTTCATTTCTGTTAATCCAAATTGCAGAACGATATCAAAGTAGACTTGGTAGAACGGTTTTCTGGAATGACCAACCTTCCTCTCTAAGGGCAGATGAGAGAGGTTGGTTATTATGGTACATATATGAGTATAGTTTTCTAAGAAGAAGTATGCAGTTAGCTCTAATTGGTTATTCAAAGTCGGGAAGGTCTATTGCGGTCACGAACTTGTGTCAACATCTTTCCAACGAGGGTTTTCGACATCTCCCCTATAGCACCATATCTGGGCCATGACGTCCTTGAATTTGGCTTTGCTATTTGCTTCCTCTGAAAGAGGATATCGAAATTCCCGCTCTTCCGTAACTTGCGTGTTCTAGAGTAAATGACTGGTTTATGCTTACAAAGGTTTTTTGGAGTCTAAATGCTTACCTTCGGAAGAATTACCCCAAAGTATCCGTTTATCATGACATCCCCGGATGAAAAAAAAATCCTCTTATCCGCCCGCTTTAGGTGTTCTTTGTCAGTCTCATCATAGTCGATGGCACAAAAGCTCCCGTAGGTGAATTTAGAAACACGAGTGCGCACAAAATGGTCGAGATAAAATGAAATGGCCCCGTCCGATACGGCTTTATTCCTGTAAAAGCTTGTCGACACAGCCAACTGCAATAAATTTCAAGGGCCTACACATGATTGTCCGGTCGAACAACGACGAGACCGTGCTCCAACAAGGACTTTTGCACGCCATGAAATAGCCAGTCACTCGCGGCAAATCCACCTACCAGGATAATATGCTGTAAAAAAATTGAGCTACATAAGGCTTGATAAATTGAAATACTGGAGCGAACCGTTATGTTGTAGGGCGACGATCTCCTCTGGTTTAGAACTGCATCCACGATGCAGTCAACTGATGGTTTAAAGAAGTTCGCCACGTCGGAGCTAGAGTATTTATACCACTAGGTTTGCATATCATTGCCAATGTATCCAGGTTGGTTACTTACCCGGACAACTTCAGTTGACCAAAGCGAATATTGCAATGTGGGTCATTGTCTCGCGTGGATCCAAATTTAATATACTGAGGATCGCCTGCGTTCCTGAACCTAACTTTTGTTGTCTTGTCAAAATTTTCAACAATTGCGTCGAGATCGTCCAGAAAATCGGATTCAGAAAGGAATTCTGTTCCCAGCAGTTAGTGAGCTCGACAACTGATCAGAAAGACTGGACCGACTTGAAAGAAATATCCTCGCACGGACACTGACAAATACTGACCCATGAAAATGGCCTGTAAGTTCTCATCAATCTCACGTAGCACGTCAAACGGAAGGATTTACATTGCGGTGGAGCTATTTCCTCGTAGGCGTGTCCTTGTACAGTCTTCCTATAGCTGCTGATATCAATTGTACCACCACCTGCATCGACGATCACCGTCCCTTCACCTTGCTGAGATTGGCTTGAAATCGGAAATAATCTGAGTTATGAGGTTAGTTACATACCTTGACCATAGAAGCTAGAACGCCATTCTGAACAGCGAAATGCAGACTTGCTTCTCCTTCTGTCACGAAAGAAAGGTGCCCATGACCGGCCGTCGTATCGGGGATCAATTTTGCCAACACAGCCGCCCGTCGCATCTGACTCTGTTCCTTGCCTTCCCACCCATTGGGATGTGAAAGAACAAAATCAATATCATTCCGAACAGAGTTCCACAACTCCGCGCCGTTTGACTCCGTCTGGCGGATGTAGCTGGATGCACATTCCAAAAGGTAGACCAAGAAGTCAGCAAAAATTTGAATTACTGACTTCTTAGGTGGTAGAGGGGGGATTTGGTCAGTGACGTCCTTTCCAGCCCCGAACTTCGATCGAAGATGTAGTTTGAACCTACTGGAAGATTGGCGGAAATTAAGGAAAAAGGAAAACTAGCCACCAACCATTCCGATTTAAACCACTCGCCATCTTCGGCTTCTTCGTAAATCCCTTCCCGTGTCGCCTCTGCACCAACGGCGCGAACCTTTCCCGCCAAATCATAGTAGATGATAGTCGGTATCTTTGAGGCTCCACTGATAAGTTCTTGTGCAGGGTATCTGCCGATTTACGCATGATATCGGCTACGATACTACTGTACAAGGAACGGGAACTACAAACCTTGTTACACCTTTGATTGCTGGCACCCGACCAGGGTCTAGAATGCTGGAGGGTAATAACACGAATGACACCTTTAATCATCGCCGAATTTTCGTCGTTACCGTAATTCAAGCATACCTATAGGAAATACCACTGTAGGTGGTCCCGATATCAAATGCCAACACCAACTTTCGACGCGTACCAATATATGCGTTTCGAGACGACATGCAGGAGAAGGATCAAGACGATACGTATCCAGGCGCTTGGGCAGCGTCCGCTGACTATAGGTAAAGTAATCGTGGCTGTGAAACTTTACCACACACTGCTTTCATCAAACCTTGATACATTGACAGCGGTTTACGACCAAAATGACCTTACAAACAGATAATAGATATTTGGAAGTATGTGCACGAAAGTGAGTAAATCAAAAGGCAGGCTATGCTTTTAACTTGGCAAAATTTGCCAATCTATTGTTTGATCCAATGGCTTAGAGGAAAGATCGTCAGCATCGAATGGTAAATGAATAGTAGACGTAAGCTCACGAATATCAGTAAGTGTGTCTTTAATACTCAGTTCAATTATGTCCTTCTTCATTTCTTCTGGACTTCGATACCCTCCCAAACCTAAAAGATATGCAACGAGCCCCGAGACATGCGCGCAAGCCTGTATAAAGTTTCATTAAATCTCGACATTAGCTTGATCGAGTTCACTTACAGAAGAAGTTCCCGACTTGAGTTCTGTATCCTACACATATCATCAATGGGGAAACTTGCTCATGAAATGAAAACTGACATACGTTCGGGTGGTTAGGATTGTAAGTAGCACTGGTAATAAAGACTCCAGGTGCATAGATATCAACCGTCGATCCCTTGTTTGAAAACCAAGCCCTAGAATCCGTAAAGGTTGAAGCGCCAACTGTGATGACTGATTCGACTCCTGCTGGGCTGTAATACATCGCGTCATTGTCGTGGTTACATGCTGCAGTGACAACGTGAAGTCCGATCTTCAGGACCTGTATAAGTTTAAGCGCCAGCTAACATATTTCGGAGGGAAATTGAGTACTTGCCTCTTCCACAATTATGTCTACAATGATTGAGCGGGGCGATCCGAGGCTCAGGTTTACTACCCCAAGGAAAGGTTGTGAAAAAGACCCCAACCTTCTGGAGAATACATCTAGAAAAATTGATATCAAGGCTGATATTCTGCAGTTTCATTCAGGACATGTCTGAAGACATGTTCAATATCAAATGCCTACAGCTCTGACTGTGCGCACGCCCTGCGATAAGCACTTAATCCCCGATTGTTCTAATTAATTGAAATCCTAAGACATACCCAGTATCATTCATAATTTTCACGGAGATGAGGGTGCAATCCTTTGCCACGCCGAAGCGCTTTCCACCGATTATCCCCCTGCAACTGATCAACATACAGCAGACGTAAAAACAAGGAAGAGACTGACGCGCAATGAGTTCCATGACCGTGTATATCTGAGGTATCTGACTTTTGAAACATGCTTTGCAAAACAGTGACCTTATTAGGAGAAAATTCATCCTAATAAAGAGGAGAGCATGAGAAAGCTTAATTCAAGATTCGCGAGGTATTACGCCCACATGGCTTGCATCAATCCCTGAAAAGCATTTAAGAAGTATGAATAACAAACTCCAAGGATAGATGTAAATGTCACCTGTATCTTTTATGCATTAGCTGCGGAGAAGGACGACTGAACAAATCAAACAATTCCTACTTACCTACAACATAAACAAACACGTCATTCATGGTCTTGCGATATGGGTAATCGAAGATGGACCTCATCGCATTTGACCCTGTCAGTTTTCCTGGCGTGCTAAGTCGAGAAATTCCCCATGGTGCATCATGTCTATCAAGCACATATCAGCAGTCAGAAGAAGAATGGGATATTATTTACTGTGTTTCTTGGGTTGTAACTATGCCGTCTTCACACACGTATTCCACGTCTTTCGATGAAAGAATGCGACGTATATCTGAGTTGTCTGTGATTGTTCCTATGACACCATCTTTAACTTGGTGGATCAGGAAGGAAAGGATTTGCCTACCGTAACAGGCTCTGAAAGTGCTCGTTGGAAAGCGTGAATCGGTTGGAAGGGTTGGAAGGGTTGGAAAGAACGTAAATTGATCTTTTTTTCCGTCCGGAAGGGCACCATCCATCGTGTCCTGTGTAGTTCCTGGCTTAAATAGCACGATATAGCTGTCAGGTACCTTCGGTCCATGGCATGTCCTGAATTTTGCATGGGAAAAGACTTGAGAGCGAAACATACTTCAAAGAGTACTATGGAATCTTTGAGAACCACTGGCTAACTCGAATATATATGTAAGTTTGCCAGGCAATAGCATATTACCTTGGGCAAAATCTTAGAATAGTCCAGTCATGGAACTGGAGGCACCATATAACGGTATATGTCGAACTTCTTGATAGAACCACGATGCATGGAAAGGGGACAAAAGGAGTGACAGAAGTTAAAGCGCTCACATACGTGCTTCAGCCTAACTGGTTGGTTATTAAAAGAATAACAGCGCCCTGAACATTTTAGAATATTTTCTCGCACTCAGAAGGATCTTCGCGCTGATAAGGGGAAACTTTGAAAGAGAATCGTGGACCACGGGGAAAACCTATCGACGAGAAGTAAGAGGATGCCTCACAGTCCCCACGAAGCTTATCCGTGGATCTCCAGGCTACGAAAAGAGCCATCCGCACCCGCAACATGCCGCCCGTAATAAAAGGGGAAGCACAGCAAAGCATATTCATCACCTACACCAATATTCAACAGGCCGCTAAACCTCGATGAACACCTTCAGCGCCACACTATACAACAGTCTTCCGTCCGTGGATATCGCCCACGTATCATTCAGCAAACGGGATGAAATACTCTCAAAGCTTGCCACTGTGTTCAACAGGGCGGAATACAGAAAATTTGGTGTTTGCCTGGTCCATCGCCACTGCATTCTGGAGGAAGGAGAAAGGATGGTCGCCAGAGGAAATATATCCCAACCCGAACGAGTGTATGATTCGGAATGTTATCCAGAGCGATGGCTTGTCACCGGCGAGGCATACGAATTCACTCAAGAACCAACCACTGAGCCGCCTGTACAGTTGGTAGAGGAGTTCCGTAAAATTGTTGGGAATACGCAGGTCTTAGGCCTATTTTTCATCCACAATAGCGACATTAGCGGCGTAGCGCTCGAGAGAACCGAAGGCAGGAAGAACATCATTGAAATTGTTCCGCGTCATACCCCTAGGCGTGCAGTCACGACCGCGTGGCTTCCTGCACAGTTGGACTCAGAAGCCTCGGTAAAGTTGTACGAATGTAGCATCTGCAAGACCGCCAACAATAGCCACATAGAAAACGTGGCAAAGATGGAGGGGTTGGAACGACGGAGAGATCTCGGCCATGAAATTGGATGGCTGGCGGGCGACATAGGTGGCCTAGATGTGAGAGCGGTGTAGCGGCGTGGCTTCTTGAAGTGCCCTCTTTTTGACATTCGAATTTTTCCTGCCCTTTTAAGTTCATTTCATCATTTTTGTGAGATTGTAATTTAGCTGAACGAACCTTCTATAAAATTTGAAACTGAAACTGAATGTTGAACGAGGACGTGTCCGATCATCAAGGTGGCACCTTCTCATGACCCTAGCCCATGATTGTACGCGAGATTCTAAATACAGAGAGGGCCCGACTTCAAGTCGCGCTTGCGTGAAATATCGAGAGTGTCGAACGATATAAGCGACAAGAATTGGTGGGGTGTCGCTCGGTGCGGGCGTCTATGATCAATCAGTGGGCTGTAGCCTGAAAGAGGCGGTTCGGATGCGCCTGTAGCTTTGGAACGAACAATGACAAGAGCAAAGAAAAGTTAGCCGGAGTAAAGCGGGAAATGAACTTTTAGATTTCCGACAGCCATGTGTGCCGGCCCGAGAAAAGGGTAGTAAGGGCGAATCTGAGGGCTTCAAGCTTCATATTTTCATCAAAGAAAATTTTGCAATATTCGATGAATTAAGTTGGCATTTACCCCCGCTTAATCGGTGTACACCCAGCGCAATTGCTCCCCTCCTTCATCTGTGTGATGGTCGATACTGTTATTGTCGTATTCCAACTTCATACTATCACGGGATACCCGACCAAGGCTTCGTGAAAGGAATTAGGGCCGTGTTATCAAAGACTCGTACCCTATATTTACCTTCGGACTGTACCGAGCTCGCTGCCCATTACGATTTTTTGCATAGGTATCTCGATTTCGGGCGTCAGAGTGGAAGGCGCTGGTCCCGGGGTATAAGAGAGTAAAGGAGATACTTAGAATTATAGCACCAAATCAACTTTGATACAAATGTGTAGAGGTCATTAGACTTACTTGGTTTCCCATCATATAAACGTCGCAAAAGAACCATCAGGAGCAAGAAGAAACCCTTGGGGGGAAAATGAGCCTTTCATTATAGCCAAAACGACAAAAGGCCGTACGCAAAGGGTTACCACAACCAGGACGGGTAATATGGTATATAAGTCTAATAAAAATTAGCCGGAGCAGCTTGGATGACATGCAAGTTGTGGACTAACCAATGCGCGCTCCTACGGATGAAATACAAGGGATTTAGTGGGCCGAGGAGGAAAACAAGGAGTCGGACACAAACCAAAGCCAGCAGGAGCACCAGGTAAGTTCGCCCTAATCGAAGTAAAGGCGAAAAGTACACCAATAGGCAATACAAACATCTCCGCATAGTGGCGAGGGTTAGGATATATCAAAGTTGAGGCACTGATCACTAGAAAAGCCGCTGCAACAAGCCCTATGCGGATAGGACGTTGGAAGGACAAAGAAATTAAATTCGCTCAATCCTTGAGATATAGATATAAATAAAGATATACGTACAATTAGAGACGCCGACAAGGATGACGAATGCTTTTGCAGCTTTGGCCCTCCCTACCTGAAGGTAAACCACAAGGTATGGAGATATCTTTAGGTTTCCTTCGATCACAGTCCTAGTAGGTGTGACCTCGAAATTCCTGGAGACATGAGTGACTCATCTTTCCAGTTAATCAGAACAAGGGGCATACGTACACGGCGACGCCGTAAGATTTTGTGACATTTAAAGTAATGACTCCGCCAGTATCGTGATCCCGAGCATATATCAAGAAATGCGCATCGTATCTACAATAGCATTGGTTCAAAATGTTGAGTTAAATGAGTTAAATGAGACGTACACGTCAAAGGGATACTCTTGCAGGGTCGCAAGCTCACTACTGAGCTGTGCATTCAAGTTCGATCCTAGAAGCTTTGTGACCGTTTGGAATACAGCAAAATCGACGGGTGCAGTGCTGCCGCAGAACTGGCTTGCATTGAGTTGATAAGCAGGCAAGAATGGCTGTGTCAAGCTAAATGACGGGCTAGAGACATCGAGTAAATCCCTGATGGAGAAAAAGTGCTAAGGAGCATATCCTTGAAAAGAATTGAGGTCACCCACGGATCAAAGTAAATGTCTGCCACAAAGTTTGTATCTGGGGTGCATCCGGAGGCCAGCCCAGGGTACCAGTTCATAGTCAACGTTCTCATGGTTGCGTCTGCAGATATAAGCTCCGCAGTCAATATAATCTAACGCACAGAAACTTAAGTACAAGTGCCTCGATGAGATCAAGCTCTATCACTACCTGAGCATTGATTGGGGAGGGATTAGGGGCTATGAAATTGAGCGGTTTAACAACAAGGTATGAAGCAGCAGTGACGAATATTGTAATGGATGTTGTGATAAAGAAGGCGGAGAGACATAATAATTGGAATGTTTTTGAAGGGATATTACGATACATGGATAAGGACATCAAGTAAGAGATGGGCGGCTGGAATGAGGCTGAAGGACGTCAGTTAACTGGCATGCATCGTTTTTGTAGATTTCTCATACGCTTCGGCTTTAATTTTTTTCCGACTTCTATAACCACCTATTCGGGGGCTTTCAGGTGGATTAAACCATTTAATTATCAAACGAATACATGCGAATATGAATGACCGATTGGCTCATTTTTGGGGGTATCCACTAAACTTCTCGTTGCATGGTTCAATGTCCCAGGCTGTGGATTAAAAATCAAGAACAGACACTTATGAGCACTAGAGCCTGCCATACTGTTACTGGAAATCTTATATTCCATGCAGAAAAAAGGTCGATGAGGCTATCCGGGAGGTCATGAGGCGAACAGATAATAGGACGTCCTATGTTTCGCCGTCTGCACTGCTTCTTATTTCACTTCCCTGCCATCTTTGACGGGAAGAACTTATGAAGCCTTAAAAAGGCCCCCATTACACACGGGATGTATGAGAAAGAACTGGGACGCCAAACTTCTATGCTGCCTCGAGGTTGCGGATATCGGATATAGTGCCTCATGGTCCTTGGGCTGTTCGCTGCAATATCAATCGAGGGTAAGATCGTCCAATGTCGGTAATCTTTCGAGCATGCTGTATTCAACTTGACGCTCGACTTCATAGAACTATTCAAACGTTTGTCGCATAGCTATTGGACAAGATAAAGCTGTGTTCCACTCAAGACATTTAAATAGGCGCTCTGGTAATCCTAGTCCAATCATCTCAGTCATGATGAAGTCAATCCTCCGTTTCATTATACTTTCCACTTTGGTCAAACTGACTCTGCAGTCAGTGAGTTCTACCCTGAGCACTGGCTTGACGGTGGCATTATTAACACCTACACTAGGGAAATTGCACCGACGGTAAGATTCAATGTGGACCCGGATCCGTCTGTTGCGCAGCCGAGTAAGGCGCATATTTGTCTCAGATCCTTTCATTTACGCATTGGTAATCGCTAGAGATAATTGCAATTTCAATCGCGGAATTCCGGTATGCGAGAATTTTCAGCAGCCGCTCATCACTGGCTTCCTAGGCCAGCCGTGTGCCGATCCCTATCTCAGTAAATCCCTCTGTTTCTCGGTTACTATGCACTTATCTTCTTTCAGACGACTGCTCTTCTTTCTTGGGTATTCCGGGCTTTTGTTGCCGTCAGTAGAACATGATCTGTTTACAGATGTCGTACTTACAACTTTATATTATAGCTATAGGAACGGTTTGCTTCAACAGCGGCCTGGACCAGGTCGTTTTATGCGTAAATACGTATGGAACTACGTCTGCAGCTCTTCCTTCAGCTACGCAGGGATTCACGCCATCTGCATCTTTAATCCCAAAAAATGACGCGAATATATTATTCAACCCGTCTGAAGCTTGGAATAGTTCTAATACTGCTCCAAGTTGCAGTCCGAGCCAGCAAAATTCGGAATTAAGGATCACTACTGCTATCGATGCTACCGTGTCCTTTAACTACACAGGTGAGAATCGATGACAATTTTGGCAGTGATCTTGACGTCGCTCTAGGCCCCAGCATCATGATCAATACAGTAACGTCATCTCAGGGAGGGTTTTCGCCGTATTCGTAGACGGATTCAACACGACGGATGTTATTGATACATTCTCCGGCCCCAACTCAGCATTACCCCAGTGTTATCCTGTCCAATATCCACCGTTCCTCAAACCCCTCCCACTCTTGCCACCCAAAACAACCATACTATCCAGTTACTTTACATTGGCCCTTCTCCGAATGCGCCAAATGGGACAACGGAGAGTAGTGGGCAGTTTGACTCATTTGCGATACCGTCCTCCCAAATTCAAAGCGGATCTATTAGTGGTAAAAAAGCAAACGGACTTGTTCTGATGATTTCAGGATTGGCAGTTGTCTTCCACTTGTTCGAATTATCTTCCTTTATCTGATACCGCCTCGCGGTTCCCTCCGAATTGTAGTTCGTCTTCCTCTTGGGCATAGGTTGTTCTGTATAATGTGATACAGTCTTGAATGATACAGCGGATCTAAAAAAAGCGCAGTAGCGAAGTTATTTGTGAATCTGGTCAAATCTATCCTCCATCAGGTGGCGTTCCTGGCGGGCAAGGGAACCACTTGCATCGGAATCGTGGTCTAAGCAGAATGAAACTATCTGTTTAGTAAAATACCTCCCCTGACAATGAAAAAAATGACACTGTGAAGTGCTCCGTATACCAAAGGCTGGTGCGAGACGAGCGCACGCCTCTGGGCGCTGATTCCGACACTCTGAGTCAGCCATGCAAGCAACTACCCGTTTAAGAAAGTCCAGCCGTTTTCGGACAGTTCGATCAAGGTTCGCCTGCTCGAGTCTGAATGAAAAAGCAGTTAGTATTCAGGGGTCCTAAGAAATGTAAATATGACTATGTATAGGTAAGGGGTATGTAGATTGTATTTCAGAACTATGACACAGTTGGATGGATGATCGGGAATGGAAATGGATGCGGATTTATGTGGCGAGTCCACGAAGATTAGGATCAGGCATTTTTGGACTCAATAAAGATGAGATGAGAGGGAAGAAGAAGAAGGACGACAAAACACGAAAAAAGATTAAAAGACGGAGGACAAAACAAGGAAATGGAACCATGGACATAGGAAAGAGGTACAGAAAACATCACAAGTCTGATAATGATATGAGCATATTTGAAGCGAGGAAGAAAACATATCGAAGAAGAAGGAACAGAGGAAATCGAGAACACTTAACGAGAAAAAAAGAAGATAGGTAGACTAGAAGACTAGAAGACTAGAAGAAGGAAATGAACGAGCATAACCATACATTCCGAGATAACAAAACGAGAACAAGCAAATAATATAGTCGAGAAAGTGGTCGAAGACCGTTGTTAGCTGTTTGATCCGACATTGGGATATTTGAGGGGTGGGCATGACGCGACGTAATGGTGAAGGGATGTCACGTCAGCCGCAACTTGTGGGTGATAGGCCCGGGGAGCCTGTGGTCGGCCAAAGGGGGTACCAGAAAGTGCTTAGATATTGGGCCGTAATTGGCAACAGGAGGGGCTTGAGAGTCTGCATCGTTTCTCCGAGGGGCTCAGATGGAGAAGCGGATGTCATACAACATATGAACAGATGGCGGGGAAAGCGGTGAGCGGTAGCGGCCAATGTGTCGAAAGCATAGAGATTTGGATAATTTATGCATAACAGCTCCGAATCAGTCGTCGGAGGAGGAATAAAGAAAAGAGGTGGGAGCCCTGTCTTCTCTGAAACCCGTTCAGAAGGAGGATAAAAGTAGAGCTTGTCGCCCACCACCTGCGTCGCATGGCCAGGACCACCACTACCGGATCAGCCTTCCGTAATCCAACATACTCTCTCTCTCCCGCTCGTGTTTTTCCTTCTTAGGGAATGCGTTCCAGAATCTCAGCGTCTCGTCCCCAGCGCCGGTCACGATAGTCTCTCCATCCGGGCTCATGGCGAGGTACAAGACACGATTCGTATGTCCGTCAGTGATGCGACCATGTTCAAAGCGGGGTACTTCCATATGCAAATCTGGTTTGCGCCGTCGTTGAGGAGAATCCGTGGGTTGAGACGAGTTCATGCGATGTTAAGGACCATATGAGGTTGCAGACCTGAATTGTAGAACGAAAGAGATAGATATGTCAGATATGGAAATGACGTGTCAGAAAAGAATAAAGACGAACCTGACTTCCAGTGTCCAGCTCCTGCAACATCGACCCATTGAGAACATTCCAGAACCTAATATGCTTATCCTGTGTCCCTCCGCCAGTTGCAAGGACGCCCGACACATGCGGATCCCAGGCAAGAGCCTTCACAGCAGCTGTATGCTCATGGAACTTGTACAGCGGCGATACGTCGCTACTCAGATCATCCGAAACACCAATCCCATGCCGACTACTCCCAATACCATTCGACGACGAAGCAGGAATACCACCAGGCCTCTGCGACCCTCTCAAATCCCATATACACACTTTGTTGTCATTGCCGCCACTGGCGAGCGTTGCAGTGTGTGTACCGCCATCCCCGCTCCACTTCAACCCGCAGACTTCTTGCCTATGTCCTGCACACTTCTTGAATGGCCGGACAGCCGCCTCGCGTACGTCCCGGTGGAGAACCATTCTGTCTCTCGATCCGGAGGACAGCACATGGGTGTTCCACGCCAATGCTCCTATCCGCTGCGAGTGTGCTTGGTGGTACGTTCGCTGTAGCTGGAGAGTGTTGGCATCGTAAATGTGCAGTCGTCCCGCAAGGGTGCCCACAGCCAGCGTTGTCCCTTTTTGCACCCATGAAACCGACGAAATGGTATCGTTTGACTGGGTTAAATCACACAGTTTCGACACCGCTGCGTTGTGGGCCGTCCACAGATACACACAGGGGCCTAATCCAACTCCAAGCACGTTAGTGCTTGACCAATCCACCAAGTTGAGGTAAAAGTCATCTGCCAGCTCAGGCGCGTCCAAAACTCGGTAAGGAGTCTTGCATACGCTGCGGAGCTGCCGACGCGGTGATTCGAGCAGCTGTCGGCTCTCTGCCCTCACAGGGCTCATTGAGTAGGCTTCATCGGTTGGGGTGTCAAGACGACGGGTGGGTGTGGCTGGATTGGATCGGCTGGGGGAATTGTAGGTGAAAAGACGTCGTCTAGTGGGCGTTGATGGTGGAACTCCACTGCCTGAAGCGACAGGCCGTGTCGGTGATACAGGTCTCCGCGGGGATGGAGGCGTGACTTCTGTGTGTAATATTGTGTTGAAGATCGCATTGGCTTGTTCTGAGTGTGGTTTGTCAGCGAGAACGTGGAGAAAAAAAGATAAACAACGTACCCTTGAGTGCATCTGACTCTGTTGGGATGATGCGGTTCTTTGAAGGCGTTGATGGTCCACCATCGTCCATGAGATGATAAGACGTCCGAAGGTCTCCCAAGTCCTTCGACGGCACGAATCTATCACCATAGTCCTTGGCTATTCGGGGCATGCTCATAGCCGAGCTCATTCCATGAAGTTCGACAGGAGATTCAGGCCCGCTGCTGTCGCTGGTGGTCGGTCTGGAATCCAATGCGGGCGTTGACGAAGATGACGCTGTTCCAGAACCAAAGATAGGATTAACCCTGGGTTTTCGTGGGCTCAGACCATCATCCTCCTCTCTTTCTTTATGCGAAGCACGAAGCCTTTTCCCAAAAGGCGAATTCTTAAGACCTGACATGGTTGGTCCGTGGCGTTACTGATGCTGTATGTTTCAGTTCCTCTGAGCGATGAGGGAGCGGACCTGCAATAGGAGATAAATATATATGTTTAGTCTGCAATCTTCTGGACAAAATTTCAGGAAAAAGTACCTGGACTGCGGCTTTCTGAATCGACCTCGATTTCCGGTTGTGGTTTGTAAGACTATAGCGCACGCGTTTTTTGCGTAGTATGTAAGTTATATAGGTCGTAGCAGCGTCCTAATACATAAAAAGGACCAAAAATGGATGTCAAACATTCACTTTCAAGGAAAACACGAGAAAAACGCACCTAGATGGTGTTTTCGTTCTTTCCTCTGATTCCAACCTCCGGGTACGCCAAAAAGAGCGGAAAAAGCTGGTTGCTGTGTCGAATACGGGCGCCCTGTGCAGTGTAACAGTAATAAAGGCGTTTTCGAGCAATTTGAGGACCTTGAAAGGGGATTATGAGCGGGGTAGCATGGGAGACAATGGCGGTTCAGGATCAACCAGTGCAGGGGCCGAGACGCGTCGCGTCAGATCCGTTTTGGGGTATTTGTTCCCACGTTCCAATTTTGCTAGATCCGTCTGGCACCCGCCTTTGCTTCCGCCTTCTCTTCCGCCTTCTCCGATGCAGGGTCCGTTTAGTCTCTTCTTGGCTTTCGCGTGCAGAAAGCAACAGGACGCCGGCTCATATGTTCTACAAATCGAACGACCTTTTTATTCGGAAAATCTTTCACAAATTGCAGTTTTTTTTCTTCGCCGGCGAAAACAGAACAAGACGACAATGGGATTCGACAACTAGTCGGGACTAAATACAAGGATTACAATGTACTCTTTTACTGTAAAAGGGGACCAAACGACAAGGCGGACTTGAGGACCGTTCTCTCCGAATTTTATATTTATCCTCCAGAAGGACTTCATAACAGCGACTCATATCCCCCGGAGGTAATGGGATCCCAGTAGCCTCGCTCAAAGCGACCATCCTGTCCTGATAAGACTTATGATCCCCACAATCTTCATGATGTCACTCTCAAGCTGCTCTTTTCTCTCCTCTGGGGAAGCATCCAACTCTCTCTGTAACTCCTGGATAACGCGGCCCAGGACAAACAGGCTCTGCCGTATGCGATGATAGCAGCAGCCATGTGATGCCCTCTTTATCGATGTTGACGGCCGACGGGCGTGCTCGAGGGCGATGGAAAGTTGGTCTCGTGTCGTGGACTCCGCATGACGACTGCGGTTCGAACCCGGATGTGGAGATGGCGCCGCTTCACCGAAGCCACAATAAATCTGGGAACATCGATATAAAATCCCCGACATTACGCCACTATTTGAGACCTAAGTACCTTGAATACCTTGAAGTTGTTCGTTCTCTCAAAGAATTCAAGGTGGCTTTGGAAAGTCGGCAGAAGATGGTGGGCACAAAGAGAAGGGTGAGCGGAAATGAATCCCGACCAGCCAGCACGTCCTTTATATACGTATGAATTCCGGAACTTCCGTCCTTGACTCTTCTAATTCAACCTAAACTAACGGGCGCTCTGAAAAAAAAGAAGTGCACTTAGCCTAGTCGGTCTTCGCCGTGACACGTCTTACAGGGTCGGGGACCCTTTGTCCAGAACGCCGTCGATGCCTCGGTAAGTTCTTCCGGCTAGCTCGAACCTCGAGTTATGTAACTTCATTATTGGCAGCAGTCACTCCAGATCTGCGTATCCTCGCATCCTCTTACTCTTGTATTGTGCACCGTATACTTCGAGGTGGCCTTACGGTGCACTTTTTTTCTATTACTCTGGCGACCACTTTGACGATCAATTACGGGAACAGCCTCTCTTTTTGTGCTCATCTGGCAACATACTTACTAAGAGAGCCTTGGTTGTATTCTGCTTTTGAACGGAGTCATCTAATGGAACACGCCAGGATGTAGATCGCTCTCTCTGCCTCTCTGTCTTTACTAAACCTTCTCTGAATTGTTCTTCAGGAGCTGGATTGGGTCTTATTTATTCTGCTAGCTTTTACTCTATCACCCGGCACTGGCTCTATCAATGTCTCGACTTTGCTTGGGGTACATATGTGCCAACCCTCGACTAAAGTCAACACACACTCCGTGCTGCGTATGCACTTCTGCCGTGTGCGACACCAGCTATCTTCATCAGGCAGAATAATGATGAACTAGGATGCGAGGTGTAAAATCTACCGTGCGGATATATAAAAGAGCAGGCTGTATTTCATAACGCCGTCATCTCTATATATCGTACAATTCATTAATCATCTTCTCAAGGCCGAGTGGTCGCACTGCCTATCCACTCACGGATCATTTCCACTTCTATCTAATTGAATCTGCGGTCTGCGTGTTTTCTTTCACTTTCGGCTGATCGGTCGTGCAGACACACAGTACTGTTACGTCGATGACGAGATTATTCTGAAGATCTGTAGCTGCTTTGGCCGGTTGCGAGATCTAGAGCCTACATTGACTACCGCGCTTGGAATCGCATTGCATCGAAAGAACTCGTCCGCCTCTAGAACGTTTTTTACTGTCTGAATATATATATATTTAAATATATGTATTTATTCCGTGCACACACATGCCAAAGCATCCGAATTACTTCTACACAACGACTTCTACTCACACTGCTGGCAACAGGTTATTTAAGTAGACTAAAAAATGATTAAAAAAATAAATTAAACATGTTTACATGTTTTCGACCGTTTTTTGAGTTCTTGAATCTATTAAAAATGATATATTTTAATTCTGAAAAAATATAATACAGATTCTACCTGTATTATAAAGTTCTTAGCCCCACAGAATCTAAAGTTTACATCATGTTTTTGTATAGACAAAAGCTTTTGTTAAATTTCACATTCACAATTTCTTTTGTTGTCTCGTAAATGATAAATTTAGCAAGAATTTTTGTTGTTGGATAAACAAAAAGAACAATGTTTCGCACCCAAACTGAATTGAAAATATTTTTACCTTATTTTAAAGGAACCAAAACTTGTCTTAAATACTACAATTGACAACGAGAACAATAAAACAATAAACTCTACCTTTCTGTCACCATTTTTGATCAAAAAAATTTAGCACAAGTATTGCATTTAATAGGCCTATAAATATGCTAAAAATGAAGTGTTTGACAAAAGAATTTCTGTACCAGCAATTGTTGAGTTGAAAATAGATTTTATGTGATGGAAAAGCAGACCAAGAACATAAACATGTTTAATTTATTTTCTTAATCATTTTTGGTCAACTTAAATAACCTGTTGCCAGCAGTGTCACCACCGCTTTAATGAGGTCGGGAGCGCAGATAATTATAGCCCTCGACACTCTCGGCAATTTCTTCCCAGGCTATCTTTCTATGAAAGCGTCATTGACGTCGACCACGCCCCAGATATCCTCTCGGCTTGCTCTCGACTTTGAATATCGTCCAGTTGTCCACCAAAGCCAAACGGACTTTTCTTTCTCCCTGTTGCGTTAATCAGGTCATTTGTTATGTACAATGTTGGCGTTGCCAATTCAACGGCGTCATCGTCGACCTTTCTCAGAGCGCAGTGTATCTTGGCGACCGCATTCGCGGCAACTCAAGACTATCCTACTCCTTAGTCTTCTATGGACCAAAGCCAGCTACATATGTATACTCAAATCCTCTGCGTGTCCGAATTTATATGAGATGGTGGATTCGATCTCCTTCAGTCTCATCTTTCTCTCCATGGCTCCGAACTTGTGCACTTATATGATTTATCCTTCGATGTTCCATGCAATTCGCTTGGTCTGCAGGGCCCTTTAGCTTTCTACATTGGACTTCCAGAGTTAACCGCTTTTTAGATGAAGAATATGCAGGGCAAAACTTTAGGCCATATAAGCACCTTAAGTCATCCTTTACTATCCTCCAGGACAAACCCCCAAAGTCCGTTTTACCCTTGCCTAAGTTGGGCGATACTCTCATACTTCGTCTCTTCATTTTTCTGCCGTTGTCGTGCTTTTTTTGGTCACCTTCTACGGCGATTATTTTAAAACCCTGTACTCTATTTTCACTCACACCGTGCTGCGGTCTAGATCTATATTTTGCTTATTGTGTGAAAATCTTTCCTCGGTGTCATACCATAACGTTCACGCATAATGAGGATATCAACGACTTATCCCGAGTATTTTCACTGGATTTGTCCTACCGTTCACTCAGAATACAAGTTCCAAGCACATGGATCGATCTAATCCACACTTGTATTTTGTCTCTCAAGGTCGAGCGCTAATACTAGTGCCGTCGCTGTTCATTCAGTGGGAGAGCCCCCGCAATTGTATTCAATATTCTCCCCTGTTCTCTTGTGACGGTGGTTCCCTAGGCTGTCCAGTTTTGGATAACCCCTGGTCAACCTTGCTTAGAACCGTAGAAGGCTTTGAGGCGTCCTTTCTTTCTCCACCCACCGGATTCGCCCAGTATTGAATTTGGCATCGCCATATGGACCGGATTAGCCCATTTTGATGGGGTTGAGCAGATGCAAAATTGACATGCACAAATAGAATGTGGTGAACCAACTTTCCTCTATGGACCGCAAGGAATTCAATTATCTCGAGGCGATTTTCCCTCTCACCACCAGTTTATAGCAGAAATCAAGGGAATCCTAGAATTGTAAATCGCAACAAGTCGACATCGACGAAATTTAAAAAATACTCCATGAGAACCGGTATCAATGATGACATCAAATAACCGAAGATCGTGTTCCCATAATTCTTCATAAATCCGGTGGTAGCCAACGCCCTCATTTCTAGCTTCTTCATGTCCTTAACATTCTCTTGATACCGGGAATGTCGAATTTCTGAGGGCTGGATTCTTTTCTACTTTGCAGAGATCCTCCTCTCCGTCTCCAGACACATCATCCTCCTCCGCTAGGGGCTTTGACGGCACTTACCGTGGCATTGGTTCAACACCCACGATGTTGAAAATATCACAAGTGGCAGCGAAGTACGCAGTTTATCCATTTCTTCCGTTCTATGAAAACAGGCATCTCACGCAGTCACTTAAAGCGCTCTGCACGGTCATGGAAGCCTCTGGGATTCTCAAATGTCGGTAACCTTTACCAGAAGACAATACCCCTCGACGCCGGGGTCGACGGCTACGCTTCCACTGCAATCTTACACGGCTTGGAAAGGTACGGTCGGTGGACAATTACGAACGAGGCAAAAAACTCAAGCCAATCTGTCTTCCAGTATCCCTTTCGATTCTACACGCGGTGGCGATAGTGTCCACGCTTTATCGACTAGTTCATCGCTTTAGGATCCGTCGATCGTGGTGGGACGATTATGTTGCCTTCCTCCCTTTGATGCTGGATCCAATGTATTGGATGTTGACGTTGGTTAGGTTTTATCATCGAGGTAAGTCCTTATTCTTACCAGCTACGCGTCCGCGACTCTGATTGTCGTGTAGTCCTCGACTTGACGCACACAACACGAACATTTCGAGTCCTAAACTCCTTCTGGCTTTCTCTCCTTCCGTACCTTTTGATCGTTTGGTAAGTCCTAAAGCATGCTGCAAAGATGTGCTCCTAACATGCCGATGTCAAAAAGGTCTACACGAGTGGCTCTTTCTCTCTCTTTAGGACGAATATTCCCCGCAAAGCATCCAGCACGACGATGGTCTTATGTTCTTGTTGGTGCCATGATCGTCTTCTGCATCACCAACATCCTCGTCGCCAATTTAACCTGCAAATACACATCCCCGTTACTCGTTCTGTTCGAAGTAACACACTGTGATACAGGCGCAGGTGGCTTCCTCGTCCAGACCATCTTTTTGTTTGTAGGTGAGGCCAGATTATCATATACTTAAGTGCAGCGCACTCAAGCTTCTATCCTCACCTCCCTCTTTAGTCAATGTATTTGGCGATCTCCTACTTGTTATTTCACCTTTAATATTTTTCTGGCGCATCAAGCTCCCTGCGGGGGAGCGCCGCCTTATTCTTATGGTATTTTCTGGAAGCATCTTGACGTTGTTGGCTGGGGTTGTTATAGCGATTATATTCCTGAACAAGGATGTATTTCCCGGAGTGGATTATCTTCTCATCCTCGAAGGCCTGTGTAACATTGAAGTGAGTGCGGTGCTAATCAGGTAGATGATGCTATATGATGCTGACTCGCCCTTCCTAGGCTTCTGTATCTCTTTTCGTGTGCAACCTGACTGTGGTCTCAACGCGTTTCTATCAAGCTATACGCCGACTCCGCAACCTCCGTCAAGACCAAAGCCCATCATCGTTAGATACCGCGGATCCGGAGCCGACAACCCAATACCAACCTCATTCACCAACATGCACTCGCCTTTCCGATAAGACGTCGTCTTCGGAACCGATAACACTGACAGAGATCTCAAGTTTTCCCTCGAGCATGCATTCCCCTGGCGAAGAATGGACTGGTCCGATGTATTCGGAAAAATCAGATATTGGAGCTTAGTCGCCGTCTGCGCGGTATTCATCGAGGCTGTATTTTTATTGCATGCTGTGTTTTCTCCAAAATGGCGTGCTCCAAGGCGTCAACGTTTGAACACTGAACTGGAAGCCTTTTCTCATGATAGAGGGACAGTGCATAACAAAATACAGTACTAGCTCCGATTCACTACATTGACTTTGTAATGTAGCCGATAGCCTCTTTGTGGCAACATGACCATGTGGATGCCACACTTGTCTAGGGTATATAAATCTACCTCGCCTGGCAGGCAGTCTTGCCTGCTTCCCCTGCTGATATTCAATGTCGAGTAGCACAAAGATCATTCCAAGGGCTCTCCGTCCGTCCTCAACGATCGCAATCATATCTCCTTCTGCCCGTCTCAACGACTTGCTGCCTGAACGTGAAGCATTAGCCGTCAACTTCATATCTTCCTTGGGCTTTAAAACTCAAGTTTTTATGAGCCCCTCGGTCACACTGCTACTCTCAAAGAATCAATTGAGCTGCGCGTCAACGAAATACATAGAGCATTTGCTGATCCAGAGATATCCGCCATCGTTTGCGCTCTCGGCGGTCCAAATGCCAACGAGTTATTGAATCACCTCGACTATTCCCTCATAAAAAACAATCCGAAGATTTTATGTGGCTTCAGCGACATAACATACTTGCATTATGCTCTATATACGCAATCAGGCCTCCGGACGTTTTATGGGCCTGCAGCACTCACCCAGTTTGCTGAATTCCCTCACCCATTAGAAACTACTACGTCCCACTTCACGCAAGTTTTAACAACCGCTAATAAGCCTCTTGGTCTATTCCCTGTCAGTAAAGAATATACAGACGAATCAGCAACCCAATATTGGTTCACACCCAAAGATCTGACAGTCGCCCGACCCATGAAGTCAAACACTGGATGGAGGTGGGTCAGGGAGGGCAGGGCTGAAGGTATAATGTTCGGCGGCACTCTCCCCTGGTCGTTCGCCTTGGCGGAACACCTTACGATCTACCTTCCTATCACGGTGTTATCTTGCTTCTTGAACTCCCTGAAGGCGAGCCTTGGGAGGAACATCCTCCATATCCCGTCTTAAACGCAAAGGCAGAAATATGTGACCTTGTCAACCCGCGGAGTCTTTCATCAAATCACCGGCATCATATTGGGGCATTCTTTTGGATTCACGCAAGGCATGAATGACGACTTCGAGAGTTATGTTGCCCAGACTGTGGAAGTAGTTGGAAGAACTGCAGGAGAATGCCCAATATTGGCCGGAGTGGATATAGGTCATACCGATCCAGTGATTACAATACCCCTTGGTGCGAGAGCTGAGATGGATAGTGAGAAAGGACTCTGGCAATGCGTTGAAGCAGTGGTATCAGTGTAATAGTAGTTGCGTTTGATTTCACACCTTAAAGTTACAGGTCATGCTTGCCCGAGTAAGTTGTTGGCCTGTCGACGCATAATCGAATCGAAGAATCCTGAAAGTTTAAACCATACATCATCAAAATAAATCATTAGGAGCGTCCCTCTAAAAGCAAATATATAAGAGCAGTGGTCGCATGCCAGCGACTATCATTGTATCAAAGGACAGAGAGGACGAAAGAAAGCATAGAGATGGGTGAGTCAGGTAAGAAATTCCCCCAAAAATGTTGCCCCGAAATGGCCGGTTTCGTATTCGAGTTTCCTCAAGATAAACGGGGGTCCTGTTCAATGTTAGAACGTGAAGTAATCGAGGTTGGAGGAATAGTATAGATTCCGAGTTTTCGAAAGGGAGACACCACGTGCTTACCCAGCAGATTGAACAAAATTCAAAATCTTGCCGCTGATTACTCAGTTTCTTCACTTGCTTCTGTCCCCTTCGGGGTGACATACGAAAAAATTGGAACGATACAGAGAAGATTAGCATGGCCCCTGCACAAGGATGACACGCTTTCCCGGAGTGGTAGATCTACGGATCTCAATATTTATTTTGTCCATTCGTCATAAGACATTGCTGAACTGGATACTTTTTTGCGAAGTTTTAGCATTTTCTCTATTCTATTCTATAATAAGTTGCGTCTTCTCGTTTCCTTTTCCATGTTCATCATAATCCCCGCTCAAGTGAACATTTCTATAATTGATTGGTACAAAGGCAGGAGACTAGGGATAAATTTGGGGAAAATGGAAGTCCGATGCTACGTAAATTCGCTGTATGCGTGCGAAATGCGGCGTATTTGCTTGATGCTCCAGTAACATCGAGAGGTAGGCAAGAGCCGAATTCACGACAAAGCCAGAACGTCGAGTAAAGTATCCGTCAACTAGCGCCGCAATAACATGCGCATATATTTAAACGTAGCTAAAATCATTCAAAGTTCTGATGGATGTCTGCTATAGTCCAACGATCCAAGTCAGTTCCGAGGATTGAATTATCTGACGTTGTCCAAAATAATATTTAGGTACCCTCTCACTGTCAGACGGACGTTCGCGTATACGACACAGTGGTTTAATTCTTGTGTTAATAGTACAATTATTTGGACTTCTCTACTTCCCTACAATGCTTGAGTAAATTACAAATGCTTGAATAGAAAAAGGAAAGCATAAGGCATAGGGTTGCATACGGACTGGGACATAGATCATAGAGTGTTAAATGAATGATGAGAGATGGTGAGGAAATAAGAAAAGGAAAAGAAGAATTTTGCTGAAAGAAAGATAATGAAAAATAAATCAAGGCCATCATGCCTTCGGACTGAGATACTCGGCAATGGCGTACCACAATACGACCAAGATAAAGACCCACGCCTTCCAGTCGAGGTACATCGCAAGATCCAAAACGCAACAAATCGCTGAAGCCGATAAGTCCACGGCAGAACTGAGTGCCCCACCACCCGCTGAAGCAAACCACACGGCTGCAATCTTGATTCCAAACCACAACACGATAGTCAGTGAAAAAGGCAAAGAAAAAATGATTTGAATCGAGTCAAATGTTCCTAATCTGATTTTTTCTGTAACCCAGCCAGTGTAGTCGTAAACCGACGCGTATGCGGTTCCGTAGAGATTGCCGAGGAACTTCACGTTGTGTTCAGGGAAGCCGACAAGAAGCCTCAGGAAGGTCCAGATGAAGAATAGGAGGGGATAGACGATGTTTCGGATTTTGCGAGCGGTGGGGGTTACTTTCGAAGTTCGCGGTTCTAGATAAACAAATCAGACTTACGCGAATATAGAAGGAGAAAGTCGAGGACAGACCAAAGATCCGGATAGGTTGTGTCCATTGCTTGGATAAGTTGTACGCCGCCAAAGGAGACAAACGGTCTTGGTCGACAGGATGGAAGATGCCGTTGGAACCTCCCTTGTCAGTGATTACCTTCAATGTTGGTCATCAGCAAATAAATTGTGGATGGGTAGCAAAGAGTGTGCAACTAACGGCAATGGACTCCATGCTCCACCAGTGTCGTGCCCTAGCAAGGTCGACTCCATTTGCATCAACAGGAAGATCCCCCCAATCATCAGGTTTAGCTTCTTGTCCGGGCTGATATTTCCCTTTTTCCAAGCTTCTGAAATAGAGAAGGCGAACATTTCTAACGACGAAAAACAATAGAGATCAGCGGCGGAAACTCCGGTATGCGAAACCAAAAGAAAAAGCCAGGGTGGTTAGTAAGGTTCAGATTAAAGACTAGCCTGGAATTGAAAATGGACACATACCCTCGTGCAAGACGATCAAAATGGCGCCTCGGAGGATATCTCTTTAGTTCCTCCTCAGGCGTTGGGGTGAACAGAGGCGCGACAGTGATTTCGCCCTTCGTCTCTTCCACCTTCCCCTTCACGTTCATGATCAGCCTATAAGCCCACCTAGCCCAAGGGGCTGACATCGGCGCATAGAAATCCAGACCCTCATCCTCCTCATTTCCAAAAAGAAACTCCTCCGGCGACATCTTCAAACCGGCCCTTCCTACCAAAACAAGTGTGAATAACGTATGAGCACCCCCAATGGTCCATCCAATAATTCCGGGACGCAGCATTCAAAGTCGAAGATCCTAGCGCTGACGTATACTTTCGTGTGGTATGGTACGAAAAAGAATACGCGGCCGAAGGAGCGCTGCATGCGATATGGGATGAGGGGTAACCTTCTCACACGGGGGAGTTCCACGCCCATGGTGAGTCGGTGAAGAGAGGGGACAGGATTAGGAGTGCACTCATTTATTCACATGAGTACAAGGTATCGATGTCGTTGAAAGATCCATGCCAACGTCTACTAATGGCGTCCACAGCTTGGTGTCAACGGATGAAGTGTCCCTTGAATAGGTAATTTCCCGTAAAAATTATGAAAGCATCCGAGTAGTGTTGTGTTTAGCGCGCTCTGAGAATCACGCCCGTGGTTACCTTGTTCTAAATCCAGCTCCAAGAGGAGGGACTTTTTCAGTAGGAGAACCTGGATCTTGAGGAATAAGCATGAATGATTCAGAATACAATAACGAAGCAGAAGCGTACCGTCTTTTAGAGACTAAAGCATTTTCACAGTCAGAGTAAATTTGCTAAATTGAGGGGAAAAAGTAACGCAACAACAGAAGCAGAGAAGTTCTGACTAGTTCAAGGCCATGGGTGTCGTCAAGAATCCTTGTTTTCGTGGCTCTTGTTCCAGAAATAGGAGAAGCGTCAATTGTCACGTGATCGTGTTTAGAGTCATGAGATCTGATCAGACAGAATCATGACAGGATCGGATTTACCATTGGTTACATTTCTGCCTTTAAACCTCTTTTTGACCTCTCTAACGCTGCGGCGAGTACATCGGCAGTCAATGTTCACTATGGGGTCAATGTTTTTATTCTATTTTACCCGATTTTTTTTCAACACACAATGTACATCAGAAACCCACATAATCCTCTAGCGAAGCTGATGGCTACAAGTTTCTCAACGACGATTCCTGGCTAGGTATCTTCCTGAAACTTCTGCAGCTTAACTGTGTGCCGCATGGAACTAGGACCGCATTTTCATTAAGACACTGAAGGAATAATAGGTTTCTCAGTCCTAGAGTTCATCATAAGGACCATACCCTCCTACTAGTAACTCGGGCCATTTCGTAAGTTCTGTTCATGTCCACACCGCAAATTTCCATGATCAAGTATCTATGTGCAAATACCAATCTTAACTCAGCGGTTGTGGGTTAGATAGTAGGCTTACTTTTATTTCTGTGCTCGACATGCGAACCTCTAACCCTCCTTTGAAAATAGAGTTTCAGCTAATTTTCCGACTCACAAGGGAAAGAAAAAAATGTAATAATAGGGGGTTCGTACCAGTCCAAGGGAAGGGAATCTGGGCGATGGAGTTGTGTGTGCCAAATCAGTAAACAACAACTAAACCAGGTACTGCTGCCAGTGGCTCTGTGCAAGATCCTTGAACGCAAGGAAGCGTTTGAGAGCAATCTTTCGGAATTCTGGGTCCGCCATTCCATCTCTGACCCGCCTTTGATGAGTCACAGTAGTGATGCACTTCAAGACCTGAGTTTGTGATGTAGGATATTGGCCTGTAATGACGGCATCGCTGAGTTCCTTGCTGACAGGGATGAGGTAGAAGGTGGGCGTGGTGCCGGACATGGTGATGCAGGGAACGGTCATAGCTTCAAGGGTAGGTCGGCCGGTCTCTGCATGCTTGGCGTTGTGAATTGAAAGGCGGCGATCGCCTCTGCCACAACCTGCGCCTCGACCTCGACATCGACAGCAGCTGCGTTATTAAAGATTGTCTTGTCTGCAACAAGGACGAGTAGGATGGTGGTGGTGGGGTGATGTATAATGCATACGTCTGTTTGAGCAGCCCGCTTCTCGCCGCAGATGACGAGAGGGATGGCATAGCGGGTTGCCACGGTGGTGTTCGGCGCGCGGAAGCCCAAGAGCCTCAGAGTCGCCGCGGCGAAATCGTCGATAGCGCTTTTTTGATGGGCACGGGTGGCGAGGTCCAGATAACCCAGGTATTCTTTAGTTGCTTCTGAGAGGTTGGGGTCTTCGGCGTCAGTGACCGGTGACGTGAGGATGGAGGGATCAAGATGGTCGAGAGATGGATCTGCGCCGAGTTGAAAGAAATCAGCTGGTGCTGTCGGTCAGTCTCGAATTCCATTGTCGGCCGCAGTAAGATACGATTGTGAGGGTGTAATGGAGATGTTATAGGCGTAGAGTTCATTGTACGTCCAGTCACTGTCAGACTTTGCGGAGCGAATAAGCTGAGCCATCACAGCGATGTGCGACGTCGAGGTTGTTGGATGGTGGTAGTAATAGGATGTAATAGGACAAGAAGACTCAAATCGTAACGGTGAAACGCAGTGAGATGCGTCGAGTTCGAAACGAGTCCTGTATTTGACTCGGTAGCAAACTCCTTTTGCTAGAGGTCCAAAAGCATAGTTTAGAGTAGATAAAATTGAAGTAAATCGAAAATATAAATGCTCAGATGATAGTAGAGCTTCTTAGCCAGTGAATGGGTACTAAGTTCGATTGTTTACTACTGCACAAATGTTCCAGGTATTTATATTGTAGCTAGAATGTAAAACGAGTCAGATTTGAAACAGGAGAGTAGATAAAAAAAAACTACGGAAAAGGTAAATAAAATATGATATAGACCCATGCTTGCTGCTGGAATGGAAATGTCAAGAGTATGATACAAATCAAAAATATGTGCTACGCAGACAGGAACAAAATTATAAAACTACCAAAAATGGTCCAAGAATTCGGTCAGTACATATTTGGAAATTGGCGGAGGGTGGCGCATCGACGAGTTACAGAACAATCAAAATTTCCATTTTACAGACCCAAACAGAGGGTCTCCCTCACAACGATACAATAGGGGAGCTCAAAGTTGCCGTAGGTCTCCTACGGGTCTAACTGCCGTGTAGATGAAGTGACAGGCTCCCTTCATCAAACATTTACACCCACACCAAAGTAATCCATTGCAAATATCGACTAGTTGCAATATCAAAGCTTAAACCTCCTCACCTCCCCCTCGACCCAAGGCACCTCATCCTCCCAATGCGTAATTACCACCACCGCCTGATCCTCTCCGACGCCTTCACCCCTCAAATACCCCCTCGCAGCCCGTACCTGATCCTCGTCCATCCCGCTCCAAACCTCATCTAACAACACTACCGGTGGCCGGCCCACCAACGCGCGCATAAGCAGGACGAGCCGCTGTGTCCCAGGTGGGAGGGAGGAAAAGGGTGTCTGAGCGAATTCCTGTGTTAGGGGTGTTATTATTGGTGTGGATGTGGATGCGGATGTGGACTGGGCAGTAGAAAATGCCGAGCGCGACCATGCAGCAGGCCCCAGACCATTTAAGACTTCCCAACACCTCCCCACCCTCCACACTCTCACCTCCTCCCTCTTCTTCTCCTTCTCCCTTCACTCGCGTCCCATCCCATCCCAGAGTCCAGTTCATCATCAGCCACATCCACCCACCCAACCCCGCCCATCTTCCTCATCTCCTCATTGGCACCCTTGGTCCTCGGCACAAACCCCCATCAAACCCCGTCGTCACAGCCTCCCACACGCTCATCCCAGGATGTCGCCGCGGGAACGCGTCGAACATCTCGGGGGACACGACGCCGATGAGCTGGCGCAAATGCGGGGTCGGGGTGCGTTTGCGGTGCTGTAACGGGGGCTGTGAGGGTGATGTTAACGATGCCGATGAAGATGTTGGGTCCTGCGGAGGTTTGGGCACCGAGGGCAGGAGGAGGTGCGCTTGGGTGTACGATTGTGGGTGGTCCCCTGTGAGAAGGGACAGGAGAGTCGTCTTTCCGGATCCTAGAAGAGGGGAGGTTAGTTTCGGCCGTTTCGGGGATGGAAGAGGGAACGAAAAAAAGAAATGGATGGAAGGATAAATGGAAGATCGAAAGAACAGAAAGAAAGAAGAAAAAAATAAACAAACAATAAATGGTGGATATATGCACATACCATTCGCGCCTTGCAAATGCCATCGCTCGCCCTGTCTAATCTGCCAATTGATATTCGTCAGGACCTAGAGATAATGAGATTGGTCGATGGTGATGATGATGTAAGAATACTACAACTGTACCTTCCGGTCTCCATAAGCCACATTCACATCCCGCATGTCCACTAACAACGCGCCCTCGCTTTGTCTTTGCGTCGGCGGCGGCGTCGAAGATTCGATTTCAAATTTCACTTTCGTCGACGAAGCCTGAGCAGACAGCGCCATGGTAGCTGGGGTGAAAATTCCGATGCCTCCCAAGTCCGCGCCGTCCCGCCTTCAATCTCGAGGACATGAGTGATCCACGAAGGCACCTCCTCGCCTTTTCTCAGACCGATGATGATTCGTGGAGACTTTTCACTGTGCAGTCGTTGGAGGGTTTCCGTGAGGGCTTTTCTAGAGGGCGGGTCGAGGCCGGCTGGAGGAGTAGAAGTAGAAGTAGAGTTAATTAGCCGGATGCAGTCAGTCAGTAATTTACCAAGCGAAACGACTCACTCAACGGCTCGTCAAGCAACAACACCTCCGGTCTATCCAAAATAGCTCTAACCACCCTCGCCCTCCTCGTCTGTCCATTGCTTAGTGTGATCAACGGCAGGTCAAGGAGGGGTTTGAGCCCAATCCGCTCCGTCAATTCATCAAAGAGCCTTTGGTCGTGCTCTCCTCCAGCGGCAGCGCTCAAGGTGTCCCGAACGGTGATCTTATCCTCCTCCTCACGCATAGCGCCATAACGCGCTGTATAATCGAAGAACGCACCCGCGTCCCCGCCCCCAGTGCGTTGGCGGAAGGAGACGAAGGAGATGCGTGTGTAGGGGTCTATGGTGGGATGGGAGAGAAAGGGATATAATCCCCCTGATTCGGCCCACCGGCCTTGCATCTCATGCGTGGGCGGTGATATTCTGGTGTGACCCAGTAGAGTCTACACTGTCGCATCGCATGAGATTGATGAGAAGGGCGGTGGAAAAATAAAAAAAAGAAGGGAGGAGGTAAACTTGCCTTGAAAATCGCGCTCTTCCCCCCGCCTCCGCTTCCAGACCCTGAGACGACCGCCCAGGCTTCACCTTCGTTCACGGTCCACGCGAGGTGGGATAGGAGTGGTGTCCGAGTGTGGGAGGGTGCGCCGAAGGCGTAGATGTTGGATCCGGGGGGAATGGAGATGATTGGGGGGCCTTTGGTTGTGCTGGAGTATCCACGCGTTAACGTTGTCCAACGTAGTATCATGGTCCTCCTCTGGACTACCTCCCAAAATTCTGGGCCAGGGCTTGGAAACGAGTCGGGCCCTGTGGTACTCCTAGTATTAGTAACAGCACTAGTTGCTTGGGGTATCTAGTATCCCTCGATGGTCAATTTTATAGTAAGATTTTTTTTTGGGTTTCGATGAGTCACTTTCGAGTTCAAGCACAAATATTCATCGACATCATCTTTCGTTTGGCAAATGGATGCGTCGGCCGAGTTTGTTTTCGGGCGGAGCCTCAGTACTAATATAAGTACCGGTCCGAACTATTTTAGTAGCATGTCTATTTTTAGCTCATTTTGTGGTTTTTTTTCAACCACCACTTCGGAAACCATTCAAAATTACGATATATGAACACAATGAGCTCCATCATAGAACAGGAATGGTGTTGACTTCTCCTCCTCCCACCGACATTGCATCTCATCAAACTTATTCTTCTGAATCTCATAGCTAGGGTTGCCGAAGTTCTGTCAGTTCGGACCGGAACCGGCCGAACCGAACTCTGGCTGGTCGCAGTACCATTTAAATGAGACGATTCCAACTCCAATTCAGCAGCACAAGGCTCTCATTCTTCACATTGCAAAGCTGATGGTTCGAGGTTAGCCTGTGGTTCTGGATCTGGAAGAGGTGCTATTTGATTCCCATTTGGATACATCCATGGTTTGTAAGGTGGGATGCCATTTAGTTCGGAACTCCTTCTTGGTCAGCTCTAGCAGATGGTGATGTCGAGCTCCCCTTTTGGGTTTACTTGTTCTGTGTACATGGTCAGTGTCTATGTTGATGGAAACGGAAATAGAAATGGTGATTGACTTCAAGGCGGACCAGCACTGAGTATAATTCCATGCGGTTTTTTAACAGTTACAATTTCTGGATCTGAAGGCGTGTTATTGTGTTAAATGTGAGATTAGTTCAAATTATTTCAGGTAAACTTTCAATGCCAAAAATGGTGCATACCTCGGCTGCACCTCTCTCTGCTCTTTGGTTTCTATGGCTGCTAGGAGCTCTTCAGCTGGTATGTTGTACTCACTGAGTGTTCTGAACACAGATAGGAGATCAACAAGAGAGATTTTGATTCCGGGAGATGTTTCTTCTGTGCCATATGGCATAATCGACGTTCAAACGTTCAAGCTCAAGCTTGCCCCAAAGAAAGACAGGATCTGTTAACTCGTTCCATCCTTATCTTATCTCTGACTTTGAGTCTTTGAGTCATCGTAAGTCACGTTATGACCGCTAATTTTAGCCCAATTTTTTCGACCAACCACCGGCGTCCACCGCCAACTCAATTTCCGCCAAATGACAAGCCGATGAAGATCCTCTTCGACCATCTGGACGACTTTCCTACAGCTGTTTCTGCGAAGAAAACAGTATCCACTCCAGGTCTGAAGAGCCTTGAAGGGTTTTCCCTTGGGATTTGGGATTTGGAGGCCTGGTACGCTCTACATCATACATGCTTAGTATCATCCAGTTCTGATAAATTAAATTGCAGTTACTGTAGATAATTTACGCATGACGTACTCAAAATGTTCGAAACGACAGTAATACAAGTTGTATACGACCAGCCAGCTGGCCACCGAACCCGAAAATCAATCCGAAATCATAGTCCCTGGTTCTTCATTTCCCATCCTGCATGTGTTGGGGAAGACTCTCTGTAGGCGGCTGCTGAGGGATGGTCTTGTCGCGAATAGATTCTTCGTGGTTTTCTTCCTGCAAAACGGACACGAGCGCAACTTTGGGCTTGACGAGGACGTCCTCTTGGTAGGTCACCTCTCTGCCGGCACCACGCTTTATCAAGGTCTTTTGGAGACCCATCCCGACTGTGCAAAGCACGAGCTCCTTGCGGGTTGTGTTGACGGCCGCAGAACCATCTGTGACGTCTGCATAAGAGTCCGCCATGTTCTCACCGAACTCGGTTCCAGGAACAGCATAAACAATGTCCATGTCGGCGGTGGTGATTCCTTCTTTTACTGCAGCCTTGAGCCGGATACATTGTTCCTCTATCGTCGAAATTTTCTTCTGCATTGTCGGAATCACCTTCTGGGATCCCTTGCTCTCCCATGACCACCCGCACAAGATTAGTAAAACCGCGATCGAACTAAATATAATATGCGGGTTTTGACGGTACCCTGTGTCTTGCATATGCGAGCTTGTTATTGCCCTCCACCTCCCAGCGATTGCTTGGATTTCTACATAGTGTTCAGAAGGAGTAACAATCAAGTAAGTGAGATAAACGTCTACCTGATGTCCGTATCCTCTGATACAACTGCCTCAGTTCAGTCCCCAACGGCCCGGAAGAAAAAGATTCGACTTTGTGTGCGTACCATGCCGTAAGGAGGTGTTGAATGCCCAACTGAAGAGGTAATGGATCTTGTCGTACTTCTCCAGACCTGGTGGCGAGATACGTGAATAATTCTTTCCCAATTTCTCTTCGGACTGAATCCAAATTTTCTCTGAAGTGTTCCATATTGGATGCGTATTCCTCCTTCGTAGCAATCATGGAATCATCCACGACCAGTTCAGCCATGAACGCCGCTGCCTGGAATATCTCGGCGTTGAGACCTTCCACCATCTTGATAATCTCCGCACCGGAATAGCGGTCGGCCGTCGTCAGGAACGGTTGGACGCCTTTGAGGTCAGATGTTCGCTCTTCCAACAAGCTCGCCATTCTCGACTGCTTTTCCTCTGAAGCACGAAGCTTTTCCCGTAGAATCTGCAACTCGGTCTCCTGTTTCCGATTCCGCGCCTCCGCGTCTGCAAGTCTCCTTTCTACAGCCTGAACCTTCTCCATCTGGATCTTGATCTGCTCGTTGCGGGACCTAAGTATACTATCCCGTTCCTTCTGAATGTCGTTGCTCTTGCGTTCGTAACTTTTGGTTTGTTGACGTTCGTCAGCGAGCTTCGTATGCGAGGCCTGCAATTTTTGCTTCAAAGATTCGACGTCCTTTGCCAGTTCGTCTGCTCGGTCCCGCTCTCGTTCATACTTTCGTTTGCGTTCCCATTCCCGATCGTGGTGGTCATCACGAACAGGTACATCCTGTCGCCTAGGGAGGGAGGCGACGCTTCCCTCGGTATTCCTCCTGCTGCTATGACTCGATATTCGTTCTGATACCTGATTTTCCTTCCTGTTCGCAGAAACCTGAACCTGGACGCTCTCGGCTGTCGGTTTGTGATCGTCCATCCTGACAGAGCCTCCTTCCTTTTTGGGATCTGCTGCCAGCAGCTCTTCCTTTGACACGCCGCCGTCGATGGTGTGGTGGGAATGTTTGTCGGTACTGGAGCCAGGATTGATCCATGAAGCCACCATTACTTTGACAGAGTCGATGAGGGTCATAGTAGTCAAAGAGCGCTATGTGGACCTCGAAAGGCAGGAGTGGTCAAGGTGATTATAACCAAGCACGTCTTTCACACATGCCTCCTCGGCGTGGTTAGCACATGTTTCTCTCCTTCCTCAAATACTTAAACGCTGGAACGCCCTGAACAGTCCTCCTTCTAATCACCCCATTGCGAACATAAGGAATGACTAGCATACCACCGTACTCGGGGCCACGCCGCAGACTCGTTCTTGCCTTTGATGTTGGAACTACAGTCAGTGGCACTTCATATAGGTTAGTTGTCTGCGTTTTTCTATGTAGTCGCGAATTGGTATTACTGACTCACTGGCAACTCGACAAGCATTCTCGTCCCTGGAGAAATTCCTGAAATTCGCGGAGTTACAAGGTATGTTTATTCATACTTCATTGGTCGTGAGTTGTGAATCGATATCGCACTCCATTACAGGTACCCCGCACATGAACATATAAGCGGAGCTTCCAAGATCCCTACTGTCATATATTATGATAAGAAAGGGAATATTCGTGCTGTCGGTGCCGAGACAATGCGAGAAGGCATTGCAGACGAAGCTGAAGAAGATGGATGGATAAAAGTTGAAAGGTAAATGCTTTTCCTGCCTTAGTAGTTATATGCAGCCTCATGACATGCCCAACATCTTCGCATAGGTTCACGCTTCACCTACATCCAAAGACGGAGTCTGCGGTAGTGCACACCACTCAGGAAATACCGCCTTTACCGGAAGGGAAAACTGTACTCGAAGTCTTTGCCGATTTTCTGCGTTACCTACACAAGTGTGCCCGGAGCTACATCGAAGACACGCACGCCAATGGTGTTAATCTCTGGAAAAGCGTCCAAGATAACGTCCACTATGTCCTTACCTACCGAAATGCATGGGGAGCCGGTCATAGAAGCCTGTTGCGTAAAATTGCTGTAATGGCAGGTTTGATACCCAATTCTGAGAGTGGACAGAATCGCCTTTTCTTGATCAGTGAAGGAGAAGCAAATTTGCACTTCTGTATTGCCAATGCCAACATTGCGCAGGTGAATATGCTATCATCCTGTCATGCGTCTGGTAAACTTTTTTTTTGTAGTTGAGGTCCAGAAATGGGGTTGTCGTTGTAGATGCTGGAAAAGATACGGTTGACGTTAGCGCCTACAAGTACGTTGGAGGGGGGACCGGATGCTGTGTGGAATTGACGGCACCTCAATGTATGTAATCGCATGCTCCTTTAATCTGCGTGACAGGCACTGACGGCAGCAGGCCATTTTAGGGCATCAATCTCCGTCTTGAATAACGCCAGAACGTATTTTGAAAGTAAGTATATATCCTTGCTTGGCCTATAGTATTTGTCAGTGACTGGAGCATCAGATTTCCTCAATGATTCACGCTGGGTCGATGACGTTCCACATATCTTGCGTTGCTTCGAGAAAACCACCATGCTCAGGTTCCGTAGTGCAGACGAATTCCAGTACGTCAAATTTGGATCTACAAGAGGCAAGGATCCGAAGTATAACATTCGCTTTGGTCAACTTCAGTTAAGCGGGTAAGCGCATCCGCTAACCATCCTACTTTTATGCTCTTTTTTAACGCAATCGTACCGTGGCAGTACCGATGTTGCTTCTTTCTTTGAGCCCTATGTTCAATGCATTATCGAGGCTGTTGGAGAGCATTGTGAGGATTCGTATATTCAAATAATGGTACTACATCTCTTCTTTAACTGTTCTATAATAATTGTTCAATTTTTGATTACCAGACAGTCTTCCTGGTTGGAAAATTTATTGAGAATGATTGGATATACAGAAGATTGAAAGAAGAGTTCTCGACACGGGGACTCAACGCGTGTCGCCCAGAGTCGTACCCGTAAGATACTTCCACTCCTCATTTTAGTTGTCTTCTAATCAATAGCACTGATAATTACAGTTCAAAAGCTCTGACGGATGGATGCATATTATCCTATATTCAGCACTTCTTGCACATAGAACCAGTTAACGTGCCACCCGCCAACCTTCGGGTCCCAGGATAGACTAATGAATGGTGAAAAGTATACTAATTGTTCGTGTGGTGGATTTCAGTCTTTCCCAATGGCATTACGTAGTCAGGTCAAATTCCACTCAATATATGTTTCGGTTTGAGTTGCTTAACCTCTGTGCAAACTCGCAAGGACCTCGTGTAAGTGGTTGGATGATGGATGATCACCAGCGTGGCACGTGCATCAGTGCTCTTGAGTCTTTCGCGTTCAATGTCAAGCAGCAATTCTGGTCTCTCGCCACCAACTTGTCAATGCTTAGCGCTTAGTCGTTATACACGACGTGATTCTGTGCACAACCTGCTACGCGCAGAACTCCGCCGTCTATCTATCCACAGAATTGAAGATGATCATGATGATAGAAAACAATTTTCGTTCAACAAAGGCATCGTGCTCAAAGTGATTATAACCATTCTGTTCCATCCATGCCTACCCAACGTGGTTAGCGCATGTTTCTTAAATACTTAAACACTAGAACGCACTGAAACATCCTTCTTCTAGTTCCTCATCTTACTGCGAACATAAGAAATGGCTAACAGACCACCGTACTCGGGGCCACACCGCAAACTTGTCCTTGCCTTTGATGTTGGAACTACATTCAGTGGTATTTCATACAGGTTCGTCGCTTTCGTTTAAGCAGTAATTTGGAATTGTTAAGTCGCCGACAACTCGACAAGTATCCTCGACCCCGGAGAAATTCCTGAAATTCGCGGAGTTACAAGGTATTTTTAACCCTTAATAGCGTTGGTCCACACCTTCTCATGGGGACGCACTCTTTTTCTTATAGGTTTCCCGCACAGGAACACGTCGGTGGAGATTCCAAGATCCCAACTGTCATATATTATGATAAGGAAGGGAATGTTCGTGCTGTCGGTGCCGAGGCAATGCGAGACGGCATTGAAGACGAAGCGGAGGACGGCGAATGGACTAAAGCAGAATGGTAAGCGCCTTTGCATTCTGCAAGTTATATACTATATCTTACGTCCGAGCGAAGGTTCAAGCTCCATTTACGTCCGAAGACTCAGTCGGCAGCTCACATTACCCAAAAAATCCCACCTTTGCCTCAAGGAAAGGCTGCGATCGAAGTCTTCGCTGATTTCTTACGCTATCTACACAAATGCGCTCGGACTTACATCGAAGAAACTCATGCTAATGGCGTCGATCTCTTGAAGAGCCTGGAGCCGCGCACCTACTTCGTCCTTACTCACCCGAATGGATGGGAAGGTGGTCAGCAAAGCTTGATGCGCAAGGCCGCTGTAATGGCTGGCTTGATACCCGATACTCAGAGTGGACAGGAACGCCTTTCGTTTGTGACTGAAGGCGAAGCAAGCCTGCATTATTGCATTCAAAGCGGACTGACCAATGAGGCGATGAAAGTGAGTCTGACTACCTTGTAGCAAATTCTTCCCCTTCATTCTTTTCTTTCTTCAGAGCGGAAAAGGTGTTCTAATTGTAGATGCTGGTGGAGGTACTATCGATATCAGCGCCTATAGGCAGACCTCACAGGACGCCAAGTCTTTCGAAGAGATGGCCCCACCTCAGTGTAAGTTTTCCTCATTCACCATTGTTCATACCTGACATCCAGCGATTAGGTCATTTCCAAGGGTCGATTTTCGTTACAAACAATGCAAATACTTACCTCGGAGGTCAGTTTTATATTCAGTGTCCACCTTTGCCTTCTCGCTTCTTGATGGTTGATCACTTCGTCAGATCTTCTCAAGGGTTCGCGTTTCATCGGTGATGTTCCTTATATTACCAGATGCTTTGATAGAACCACCAAGCTGAGGTTCCGTAGCGCCGACGAAGCTCAGTACATCAAATTTGGGACTTTGAAAGACAGAGATCCCAAGTTAAACATTCGCTCCGGTCAGCTCAAGTTGAACGGGTAAGCGTATCGGAATTGTACCTGGCCCATAATCAAACTAATGCTTTGCAAGCACTGACGTCGCTTCTTTCTTCGAACCATCCGTCCAGTGTGTCGTCAAGTCTATTGAAGAGCAAAGCGAGGCTTCAAGGACTCCGATAGCTGTAATTCAAATGTTGCTTCGTTGCCTCGCTTCTCATTTCTAATTTTATAAACGACAGTCTATTTTCCTTGTCGGAGGTTTCGCGGCAAGCGAATGGCTTTACACCAAGCTAAAGGATACTTTCTCTCCACGAGGCCTTAACGTCAGCCGTCCAGATAGCCATACGTAAGCTGCACTTGGATTCACCCATTTTTCTTTTCTCACTATCGTCCCCTAACTTGTAGCAACAAAGCCGTCGCCGAAGGAGCAGTATCATTTTACATTGACCACTTCGTTGGTGCAAGAGTTTCGAAACTGTCCTATGGTGTCCCGGTCAGCATCCCATTCCAACCATCTAATCCAGAGCACCTGGTGAGGAGCTACAACAAATATGAGAGTCTATCAGGGAGGACGATGATCACTGGCCTATTCAATTCCATATTGCCGAAGGTGAGAAACTTGGAAAGTTTCAATGTCTATAACTTTGGCTTCATCAGCGGAAACTAACTTTCGATTGCCAGGGAACTAAAGTCGCCGAATATGAAGAATTCCGCCACAGCTTCCACAGACAGGCACACGATGCCGAATCCCTTGACAGCGTTACGGTCGGGATTACGTGTTACCGAGGACAAAATTATTCGCAAAAGACTGACAACTGGTTCATGGACGAGGACCAAAGTAATCTCAGGCTTTTTTTCCGGCACTCTAGGCTAATCAGATGGCAGGCAAATTTTCTGTGCTCTGCCATGTATCAGGCGATACGTCAAGCTACTCATTTTCACCGAGATTTTCGAGACGCCGACAGCGATACTACGAAATTCAATTTGATATCATTTTGTCGCTCGGCCTTACCGAGCTCAAGGCCCAGATTGCTTGGATCGAAGATGTAAGCTTTCCATTAGTCTTGATTTATCGTGTCTCATTTTTTCATTCATAGGGTGTTGAGAAAAGGCAAGGACGTCCGACTTGATGGGTTCTTTCTGCTGGCTGACAATTGTTTTATGCGCAGGAGCCCAGCGGAAGTGGTGTATGACTCCGACATCGAGATCCAAGACTGATAAATTCTCCTCGTACGTGCCTCACAAACAGATAGGAACCGCTGGATGGTTTTCCGCTGACGCAGGTAGCTTTTACAAATTTCGTTGTATTGTTGGTTTATTGTTACGACTCAACATAATTTATCATCAATCGCATTCGGTGAAATATTCAGAGTTAGATTAGATTAGATTCCTTTAACAGGGGCTGTGCAAACAATTTCCGCATTTGTCATGATCAAATCCCATCTTTTACTTGTTTTCACTATCATCGCTGCGTCGTTATACCGTTTTGCCTCCCAAACGCCTTTTTGCGCACAGAATTCCACATCCAGGGAAAATTTACTTCCACCCCCTATCGACTTATTGCTTGGACAGATTCGAAGATGATCATAATGTCAAACTCAAAGAACAACAACCCATGGTCAACTTGAAGGTGATTATAACCATGTTGTCTTTCACACATACCCATCCAACGTGGTTCGCGCATGTTTCTCTCATTGCGCATACATTTAAATACAAGAACGCATGAAACCATCCCTCTTCCAGTAACTACTATCCCCTCACCTCACTAAGAACATTTGAATCTGTACTTTCTCGTTGGAAATGGCTAACAGGCCCCCTTACTCAGGACCGCATCGTAAACTCGTCCTCGCTTTTGATGTCGGAACGACATTCAGCGGTGTCTCTTATAGGTTAGTCATCCACGTCGAAATTGTAGAATTACGTTGCCCACTCGCCGACTACTTGACAAGCATCCTTGACCCTGGAGAGGTTCCTGACATTCGCGGAGTTACAAGGTATTTTATCACCTTTTAATTGATTAGAAATCGCTGACCATACCTTTCTGCCGGGACTTCTTAGGTACCCCGCACAGGAGCACGTCGGAGGGGATTCCAAGATTCCTACCATCATATATTACGACAAGGAAGGGAACGTTCGCGCAGTCGGTGCTGAAGCGATGCGAGAGGGCATTGAAGATGAGGCTGAGGATGGTGAATGGACCAAAGCCGAATGGTAAAAGCTTCAATATATTTTGGTACTATCCTTGTATTTCTAATTTCAAAGCAAAGGTTTAAGCTTCATCTACGTCCGAAGACTCAGTCGGCAGCACATGTTACTCAGAAGATTCCTCCTTTGCCTCAAGGAAAGGCTGCGATCGAAGTCTTCGCTGATTTCTTACGCTATCTACACAAATGCGCTCGGACTTACATCGAAGAAACTCATGCTAATGGCGTCGATCTCTTGAAGAGCCTGGAGCCGCGCACCTACTTCGTCCTTACCCACCCGAATGGATGGGAAGGTGGTCAGCAAAGCTTGATGCGCAAGGCCGCTGTAATGGCTGGCTTGATACCCGATACTCAAAGTGGACAAGAACGCCTTTCGTTTGTGACTGAAGGCGAAGCAAGCTTGCATTATTGCATTCAAAGCGGACTGACCAATGAGGCGATGAAAGTAAGTCTGACTACCTTGTAGCAAATTCTTCCCTTTCATTTTTTTCTCTCTTCAGAGCGGAAAAGGTGTTCTAATTGTAGATGCTGGTGGAGGTACTATCGATATCAGCGCCTACAAGCAAACCTCACAACAGGTAAAATCTTTCGAAGAGATGGCTCCGCCTCAATGTAAAAACTGCTCTTTATTTTCATTGAGACTTACCAATGCTGAAGTCCTTTTTTAGGTCATTTCCAAGGCTCAATCTTCGTCACCAGTAACGCTAAAGTATACCTCGAAAGTTAGTCTTGTATCTTTCGAAGTGTTCCAAAAAACGGCTAATGATTTCGTTACTAGATCTACTCAGGGATTCTCGCTTCATAGGGGACGTTCCCTATATAACTAAATGCTTTGACAAGACCACCAAGCTGAGGTTCCGTAATACCGAGGAAGCTCAGCACATTAAATTTGGGACCCTCCGAGATAAGGACCCGAAACTCAACATTCGTTCAGGCCAGCTGAAATTGAATGGGTGAGTTGTTTGTTTGAACAGTTGAAATTTACTTAGATCTAATGAGGAGTCTATAGTACCGACGTTGCATCTTTCTTCGAGCCTTCCGTCCAATGTATCGTCGAATCTATCGAGGAGCAAAGTACGACGTCAAAAACGCCAATTGGGGTAATGAATATGCACTTTCTTTCCTCTTTGATTTTTTTCTCACTGTCTGATGGTTAGTCCGTCTTCCTTGTTGGAGGATTTGCCGCAAGTGACTGGTTATACACGAAACTGAAAGAGGCTTTCTCTCCACGTGGACTGAATGTCAGTCGTCCAGATGGTCATACGTAAGGCATTGTCCGACACTCTTCCTTGTCCCAACCTGATGTCTTCTATCACACCAGCAACAAAGCGGTTGCAGAGGGAGCAGTTTCATTTTATATTGACCATTTCGTAGCTTCCAGGGTTTCCAAGCTATCTTACGGAGTCGAGTGCATAATGCTCTACGAGCCTTGGAATGCCGAACACAAATCGAGAAGCGATGAAATGTTTGTCGATTTGTCTGGAGACGCTGTCATCGCGGGCCTGTTTGATGTCATTCTACCCAAGGTACTAGCCTCTAAAATACGCTCGAATCTTTTTGAGAATATCTAAATTCACTTAATACGCAGGGTACCAAGGTTGAAGAGGGTCGGGAATTCAAACACGGCTTCATGCGCCTATCGACAAACCCTACAGACTTCCGTTCAGTTTCACTGAATATTATGTGTTATCGGGGAACTATTTGCTTGAAAGAGAAGCCCTCAAATTGGTTTAAAAATAAAGACCCCAGTGCGTTCATTCTAAAAACTTCTGCAAACCAGTTTATAAATTTGTTCCTTGTATGTAGCCAAATTCTCTGTTCTCTGTCGCGTTTACGCGACACTTCTCACTTAACTTTCACACCTAAGTTCGCAGGCAAGCAAAGAAGCAATTATTACGAGGTCAAATACGAGGTTATCTTATCCCTCGGCCTGACCGAGCTCAAAGCCCAGATTGCTTGGACGGAAACGTAAGCGTTCTTTATATACTGTGGAAGTCTCTGCCTTACTCATTGTCACCGGAATTTTTTGTAGGGTATGGAGAAAAGGCAAGGACATATCCGCCTTCACGCCGTCAGTCTTAAATTACATCACTTTTTTACAGGAGCCCAGCCGAAGTGGTGTACGACCCTGATGTCGAGATTCAAGATTGATTTGTCTATCAAACCGACGGATATCACTGGTTGATTCATTCCTTTGACTCTTGAACGGCCAGGTGCCCTTACATGCTGTTTTTACCTGTTGCTCATCGGACCTATATATCTTGGTGCTGCTTTGTACTTCTATACTCTAAAGTCATTGCGCATGCGTGTCATCAGTGGGGAAGATGTGAGCAAAGAAAACATTGGATGCGACCAGGAGATGACATTGGAAGGGCAAAATTCTTATCGGGCAATATTCCAAGTCTGTCAAAGCTGGTCTGTCCGACTACACGCCAGTCGCCTTTTCCAGGTATTCTTAAGTATTACATGAACACATGAACATCCAGAAGTAGTCTCGTTAGAAAGGCAGAGAGTACGAACCTCGTGTCAATTCGAAGGCGGCGAAGGTGCTTGCGGCTGCGGGTATACTGCATGATCAAAGAGGTTGAACATACTGAATTGTAACCAACGTCCAGGTTAATGACATACCTTCGAAGGACTGGGCAAATTTACAATAAGGCGGTCAGCACCAAGTATTTAGTAAATAAAAAGCGGTTACTGACGAGATGGGGTAAGACCACGGAATAAACCAGCTCTGCCGAAATTTCAGCATGAGTTAAGATCAGACAGGAACTGTAACAGGTCAAACATACAGCCCAGATTCATGGACGATCGTTTTCAATTCATGAGCGATATATTGCACTGGGGTACCAGAGGGAGGTGTGTTCCGTAATTGAACACGAGATTTTGCAACGTCTGATGAATGGATTCAATGACGTTTCATCAGGTGTGCATTCAAGCAGAGTCATACCTAGCGGGTAACAAGCAAGCCAGTACGCGATCTAGAGATTAAGGTCAGTACTCTGTGCGATAAAATAATTTTTGGGGCACGCACCCCGCCTGTCGAACCACTTGCTAGAGGCCCATACTGGTAAATCTGTTCCTAATGTTTCTTTAAAGGTGCGCTTTGAAAATTCAAAAGCTAATTGGAAAGTCAACAAGGGACATTTTATAATAACAGATGAATTACCCGTATAAAACCTGACAATGCATCACTTATCAGAAACGATAAAGAAAGTCGCTCAGACTGCCTACCCAGCGTAGGCAGGATTTCTCTCGCAACTGTCACCTGGCCCAAAAAAAGAGTCAACTTGTCTTCATAACAATGTACGAAGGAAAGAAAGTACCCAATACCCTCTCATAACGCCTTTCCGAAAACCCCAATCCTTCCACATTTCGCTAACGACAGCTGAAAGCCGTTTATCTGTAGCTGCTCCATACTGGCCTTGCATTCGCACCTTAAACATCTCCACTTGTCGCCTTTTCAGCTCCGAGCTATATGATCCGCAGTAGCGAGGTCGATGAAAAAGCCTCACCTGGACTTGCGAGGATGGCGTTGGCTGCTCCTGCCATTGCGCCAGCCAATGCAATTTCTTTGAGGGAAAGATGAGGGAAGGGAGAGATGATGCGCTTCGAGGTTCCGTATGCGGCGAAGAGGAGTGAGTTGACGCCTGCGATACCTAGAAGTGGGCTGGCCATTCCTAATGCGAATTTCAAGGATAGGTGATATACTGTCATACTAAGTGTTCCAAATGAGATAACTTACCCTTGTAAAGAGCAAAGAATCCTTCGTTTCTTAACGTTTGCTTCAAAATGTCCATGGGCCCTTTCTATTGTCGAGAGGATGAACGACATGATTCATCCGATTTCGCAAACACTACGCACAAACATGCCCTCTGTCCGTCATCATCAGGTTGTGTTTTGGAGTAGTAAGAAATCCACTCAACTGGGCGCAATTTGGGCACGAGTCTTGATAGTATCCAACGGCTGTCCGACCAAGACCTGAGCTGCCCCTCCGACGCTCCCTGCTATCAACTCATTGATAGTCGCTTGGGTATTCTGTTTCATCGTCGTGCTCCTGGAAAACAATGCTTGAAACGCGTTTGTGTACAGAACTGTGGAATGTCTTGGATGTCAGAAGCCTCCTACGCGATTAGAGGAGGGTAAAGTAGAGAGAAGGTTGGCAGGATCAATCATCATTAATATTGGAAATCACAACAGGTTGACGCGATCCTTACTGTGTAGTTATTCTCACGCATAAGGGATGGGTAACACCATCTTGTTTCTCATAGGCTTTCCCGTACAATTCTACGACGCTGACGTCTCCAACTAGATTTTGGCTCAGTACTGTCATACATATATACAACTAACGAGGAATAGTTCTACTTTAAAGAGACGAGTCTCGCATCATTTCGCCCTGCGCGGATCTATGAGTCCGAGACGATGGGACCGTACCGGTTAAACTTCACCTCACCAGGATCAAGAAACATGATATCAAGAGTATGGATATAAAGATCCCCAATAATCCCTCCATTCTCTGAAGTCGCCCATCCATCCTAGTTACGTCCTGTTCCAATTTCTGAAGCCGCCCCTCTAGGCTCTGTCCCGCTGAATGCTGCTCGCAGGGATTTCTCGTGGTCTTTAAATTTCTCCTCCAAGGTTACTATCCTTCTTTCTACAGTCAACGGCGGAGCTTGTTTTTTAGTGCAGAAAACAAGATCATGAGACCAGTGGTGCTCCGGCATAATTTGTCCCTCAACATTGGCGTAGACCGTAGTAGCTGCGATCGCTCTGCGCTCGTACAATCATGGACGCTCTTGTACAGCCTCAATGTTACATTTTGTGCATAGATATACACCTGAGGATCGTCGGAAGATTTTAATAAAGGAGATGGAGCTCGTCAAGTGACTCACCAGGGCATTCGCAGCAAGCCCATTAAGGACGTTCGAGGGTTTTATTGCAAGTCGTACATTGAGCCCTAGTGGTGTCAGAAACCCTTCAACAGTGGCACTGGCATTGTCTGGGCAGAAAGCAGCCACCCCCGAATCATCGGACGACGAATTTGCAGAACGGAATGGACCGGCAAATGTTCGACCTGCGCGATGCTGTCGCCTCGTTTTCGGAAAACGGTGAATGTTTTTTGTATGCAGTTCTGGCAAATGTCAATCGTATGTATGTATCTTCCAGCAGAGCACTCTCGGCAGACAAAGCGCGTCATTCGTATCGGCGAAGTTTTGCAGGCGTCGCAGCTGAACCTGAGGCAACGTAAGACTCAAATTGAGGAACGAGATGATGAATAACTTACCCTGCATATACGGCTTCCCGACATCTTTCCAATGATATCAATGAACGATAAAACCTAACGTCAGCAAAGGGTAAGGTAGCCTTAGGTTGAGTTCCACTGCATCGGAACTATCTTTGAGACCGACTGCTTGTTGCTCCTTGAGGAGTTCTATGAATCGACGGCGTTGATTTCGTCTTCTTTTGATTACAACCCAACGGATGGCATGGGGGAATAAACGATGCATGATCGTATTCAAAGCGAATTTCCATAGTGAACGAGGCTTGTCCAGATATATCTAGAGTTGGATTTGCTCTTCTGCAGAATGAACTGCCCATGCGGAATATCTAAAAGCTGGGTCATGTTTAAATTTTTCATCACAACCATTGTTCGCAGACGATATAGCCTCCACGGCAGACGGATATACGCTGGAATTTCCAGGAAGGAGGAAAGGATAAAGAGAGTGAAGATCTGAGAAGGCGGTTCTGATGCGGAAGGAATACTGCCGAACAGTAACCCCGAAACCTAAGAAATGTAATTAAAAAGAGGCGAAGAACATCTTCATAAGAACTGACACCGTGAGTCCTTTCAACAGTTCTGTTGATGGATTGAACCGCAGTTCCCGTAAAGATAGCGAGGTGTTTACTGAAAGCATGTGAAGCCCCGCAAATATCTGCGCATATTCGGTGAATTTATTTTCCCATTTTCCACTTCTAATCAGTTTCGCTGAAATGCATTAAATAACTCCTCTTTGATGGAGCACAGACAAACTTACGTATTAACTTCATCTTGTAGTACTCGTGAGTTGCATGAGAACATTCCGTGATGGCTTTAGCTGCCTCTGACAATCGATCCTTCATGTATTCGTCAAGCTTTTCACCGCCAGAGCCAAGCTCCGCAGGATCAATATGCTCTAGTCTTGAGAATGCTAAGTTCTCGGTAAGAGGTATAATTTTAATTACTTGCAGTCGCAGTGTTTCCATCATATCATTCATTTGGACAAAAAGGGCGATGACCCTCTTGTCATTTTCCGCTCGCTTCCGTTCAAGAGCAAGCGCTACTTTGAAAGGGGTCACGGCGACTGAAAGAAGAATTGAGTCATACTGCAGAATGACATTGTATTCCCTGCATACTCATTATGAAAGGATGGACCTTGCCCAATTCATCAAGAGCCTTCGTCAATCCATTGCTGGACCGGACAAAGTTTAAAGGTTGTCATTTGATGGCAGAAAAGATTTCTTTAGCGTCTTGTTCCACGGTCGAAGTACCACCAGATTGAAGGCTATTAGCTTTGAATCAAAGTATGAGTGCGATACGCAAGAAACATATGTTACCAGGCTTACAAAGCTTATCCACTTTGCGCTCTTTGGGCATTACTACAGCATCAATGGTAGTTGTCAGAATAGTATTGGCATCGTCTAATGACAAGGTCTGTGGTGTCTGAGAGGCTCTAGGCATCACAGTAATTCAGCAGTCGATGTTGGAGGGATGCTTCAAGGGTTAGGTTGAGCGCCTTATCTGCTGCAGCCACGAAGACACTGCCTGAGTCTTGAGAACCAAGAACTAAAATAACAAAGTTCAAATCACTGTGGGAAGAGGGGTCCTCGAGCTTGGCGACCTGCCAGACCAGCATATCTCACCTGTTAACAGTCGTGCGACACTTCCTTGGAGCATTTAATTTGTTGAAAGGACCAGCATGAGGGATGATGAGTGGACACTGATAAGTCGGAAAGCCGTCCCTGCGTACTATTTTAAAAATTAAAATAAAGTCGAGGATCAATTAGAACTTACTTCCAGTCGTCGACGGACACGTGTGACGTAACCAGCTCGTATTATCGGGACGTGCAGATTGGAAGGTCTGTCAAACCATAATAGACATAAGCTATGAGGAATGAATGATGTATGGACAAAGCTGCTGTGAGCGCACGCCTTTTTTGTTTGTCTTTGAACCAGAGCAAAGCACAAGACCGGCGCTGAGCTTAACCCGATGTCATTGTCTTCCCCATGATCACTGAACAGAATTAGTGAGACTGAAAACCAGTGCGAGGTATATAACTTTCTGTGATAAGCCCGCCGCGCCATTGTTAACGAAAAGAAATAACTAACTTATCGTTGTCAATCCAGCAGCACCAATGTAATATCAAACATGAGCCCATGTTGTATACGATACTACGCCTTCCCTGGCAGCGATACTGATCCTTTTGATCCGTTCGCTAGAGCACCACCTCCCGGAAGCTGCTTCCACCAATCTGACTTGGCCTTCTTCTCCTGCCCTCCTGACTCTTTGCTCTTGGAAACCCGTCTCTCCCCTTTCCGACGAATGACGGTCGATAGCCCCGAGCTCACACCTTTCCGGCCTCCACCTGGGTATTGCACTGATCCACCTTTTGCCTTGAATTTGCCTTTCAATATTGTACGTGGTGAAGGTTTCCCAGCAGGTGATGGTTCTTCCTCCGACTCAGAGTCCGATGTTCCGTCTATTCCTTTCCTTTTACCGCTGGGTGTTGTAGAGTTCGTTGTTATCGTAGTCGGTGTGGTCTCCTCAGAGAGGGGTATAGGCATAGGCAAAAGTAAAGGTCGACTGCCTTGCTCCCATTCACTCTTATATAGTCGGTATACGGCCATAGTAGCTCGAGCGTCAGTTAACTGAAATCGAGATTCAGCCAAAGGCTTCGTTATTTGAAGAGTCGCTACGCACACTTGAATGCTCTCCGCCTTGGATGGTAATACCAATTTCGTCTCTGACTAGGTTTTTTAGTGCAACATATTTGGATTTACATACACCGAATTTATGTGCGTAAACTTGTGTGTCGCGGATATATGGCCGGGGATGTGAGAGGAGGAGTACCTATCGTGCGCGAGGCAAACTTGAGCAAGAAATAATTATTTTTAAAAGAATCGTCAACAGACCTTCAAGTCGTTATGAATCGCGTGCCCGATCAATATCTTGTCCTTGATCAGATCTGCGACTATCTTCTGCACCTCCTCGAAAGGTTTAGCTAAGCCAACCTGGGGTTAGCAGACGGTCAACAAAGCGAGAAAAATAGCATTACCTACCCTGCAACATATTACGTGGTCTAATACCACTCCATCTCGTCCTGTAATCAACGACACGTTCCTTCTGCTTCACAAACTCATCCAGGACGACCGCTCCATGAAAATTCACCATGCTTACGCGAGCAAGCGAAGATTCCCCGCCATTATAACCCACACCGACCATCTCGCAATCGATGGCGAGGTATTTTCCAGGTCTAGAAAAGCAGGCATAAGGAGCAGTAAAGGAATTAAAGTGGACCAAAAGACGCTCACAATTTCTGGTTATCAGTATGCTGTAATTGCCCCAAAGTTAGCTGCCGCAACGTTGTAATGGATTCGCCATTCTTTGTTCCAGCATGCGTCTCAACTTGAGTCGTAGAAGTCTTAACAGAAGCGGAAATTTTCGATGAGCTTGACGCGATTGTCGACTCTGAGGTAATAGAAAGGCCCAAAAATTCACGCCTCCTGGAGGCATGAGGCTGGGTCTCTAGCTTCCGTCGCTTCTTGCTCGGCTCTTCGTGTAAGTTTTGTTGACTGCTGCCGCTCCCAAATGACCGTTTCTCGCCCTTCAGTTGCTGAAGTTGTCTTTGCATCAGAACATGCAGGAATGGTGTTTTATGAACGTACCTTCAGGAGATTCAACCAATTGGAAGATGCTGCGGCCTTGCTTTTTGGCTTTACTGTTGTGGACATTTTTAAGACCGACTCTACAAGAGAGCGACTTGTTCTTGTGAGGAAAAGGAAGATCGTAGTGGCGGGAAGGGAGAGATGCAAATATTATGTAATAAAATATTTCAATTTCAATTTTAAGTAGTGAGCTTCTTTGCCCATCTTCTAGCTTTTGTCTCGCTTGTTTCTTGGATTATCTCTCTTGCTTCGTAGATGTGTCCAATACTTCTCATAAAAGAGGAATATTGTTTTAAATCCACTCATATACTCATTTAGCCTCTGCTTAGTCGCTTAGTTGCATCCTTTGCTTCTACGCCGCCATATGCCTGCGCACGAGGCGAGAATCGAGGCTACGTTGGAGACATTGTTTGCTTTACTAGGTTGGAACAACGGACCTCAAGGCTCCATAAGCGCCCATATATCTCGACGCATGGACGGACATTTATAATGAGGCCCTCAACGGCCCAATTCATTGTGTTCCTGTAACTCCACCTCTTCCAACATTTACCTCTCATGCTATCGCAAGCGAACCTCACATACCAAGGCTCAAAACGCAAGCTAGTCCTCGCTTTTGATGTCGGCACTACATTTAGTGGTATCTCATACAGGTTATACTTACTTCATTCTTGCATGACTACTTGAAGTGCTTCTTATCACCTTTGAATAGTATTCTTGACCCCGGGAGGACCCCAGAAATCAAGAACGTAACCAGGTCATTCTTCATTTTTCAACGTTCGAACGGGATATTGACAAACTTCGCATTTTGTCCGCAGATTTCCGTCTCAGAAAGGTACCCAAAACACGTCAAAGGTCCCTACGGTCGTCTATTATGATCCTCAAGGAAATGCCACTGCCATCGGAGCAGAGACAACGCGTGAAGGAATCGAATTAGATGCCAAGGAAGGCGAATGGTTTGAGGCCAAATGGTATGTTCATCCTGGATCCTTCTCCAATCTACTCCTTACAGTAAACGAATCATCCTTCCCTCATCTTCAGGTTCAAGCTGCATCTTCGTTCTGCGACTACTTCTGCTTTAAGCTCATACGATTGTCCGCCTCTTCCACCCAACAAAACAGTTGTCGAGGTCATTGCCGACTTCCTTAGATATCTCTTTGACTGTGCCTCGCAGTATATCAAAGAAAGTCACCTGGATGGTCAAAACGTTTGGAAAAGCATTGAGAAGGACATCGATTTCGTCCTTTCACATCCAAATGGATGGGCTGGAAAAGAGCAACAGGCTATGCGTCGCGCTTCTGTTCTTGGGGGGCTAATTCCTGACAATCAGTCAGGCCAAGATCGTATATCATTTGTCACGGAAGGCGAAGCAAGTCTCCACTTCGCTTTCTATGCCGGCATTCTGTCCGGCGTTAAGGTATTGATTTCTGTGTCTAACATCTATCTGATGATTCTAATGTTGAAATAGGAAGGAGAGGGCATTGTTGTTGTCGATGCCGGCGGTGGAACTATTGACGTCAGCTCTTATCGCCAAGATCCCGAAAAGAAGCAAACTGCGTTTGAAGAAATTGCTACCTCACAAAGTCAGCCTTTTCCCGCTCACTTTTCGGTGTAGCTGATGTTATGACCTACTAGCACGCTTTCATGGATCGGTCTTTGTCAATGTGAATGCCAAAAACTTCCTACTTCGTGCGTACGGCTCTCATGGCCCTTCTTCGTTGATCTCATTGTGCATTAGGCTTCATGAAGGATTCACCATTCTTCGACGATGTAGAACATATGACTCGATGCTTCGACCAAACCACGAAACTAAGATTCAATAATGACAAAAATTCTTATTACATCAAATTTGGCTCAGTCCGCGACAGCGACCCAGACCATAACGTTCAACTAGGTCAACTAAAGCTTGAGGGGTAAGAATCTCGTCCTTACGGTTCTACGTTTCCTTCTACTTACTATTTTATTTTATTGCTATCAGAGTTGATATTGCGAGCTTCTTCCAAGACTCTGAAACGGCGGTAATCCAGACGGTGCTGGAACAGAGAAGTAGTTCCCTTAACAGAATAAAGGTGCGCGACCACGCTCACCAGGCAGTTTGCGTTGGGTAAGTCAATGGCTAAATCTATTCTATGCCTGACAGCACGTCGTTTTCGTCGGCGGGTTTTCTGCAAGCGATTGGCTGTTCGAGAAATCTTCAAGTCTTCTCAAACGGACCCATCCAGATCTTAAGATTCTTCGTCCTGAAGAGAAAAGGTGAACTATGTTATAACTCACGCACGCCTACAGTTATAACACTATTGCACAATAATACAGTCACAAAGCCGTTTCGGACGGCGCGGTTTCCTTTTACCTCCACCACCTAGTTCGCTCTCGCTTTTCCAAGCTTACATACGGCTCTATCTGCTGCACACCTTTCAAATCCAAAGATTCTGAACACATACAGCGAGAATCTACGAAGCGTTTTTGCCTGTCCGGAGAAGAGATGATTCCGGATAGATTTGTTGTGATTTTACCTAAGGTACGTTCGTTATTGAGAATTTGGAGATATGTTGAGGTGAAAACGTTATTTAAGAGCACGAGGGTGTCCGAAGAAAAGGAGTTCCGAGCTCCGTTCAGGAGGACGTCTGAGAATCTGTCTGATTTTCGCAAGTTTTCAGCCCCCATTTTTTGCTATCGTGGAGGATTGGAAAACCCCAAGTGGAAAGATCAAGATCCAGGTCAGTTTGACAGTTCAGGCGCCAACTCCAGAGCATTATCGGCTTATTCTTATATACACCTTTGTAGCAAATTTTACTCAGGTCTGCTCAGTTGAGGCAGACCTTTCGCATTTGCACCTTCAGCCAAAGAAAAGTCCGACTGGGAAGGTGTATTACCAAGTCAAGTTTGAGGTCATCCTTCTGTTTGGTCTGACTGAATTGAAAGCGCAGATTTCGTGGAAAGAGAAAGTACGTTAACATTATTAATACGTTCCACAGAACCCCATTATTTATTCATCGCCTTTCGAATTTATAGCAGGGTGGTGAGAAAAGGTGTGTCTTTTTAGCCCGTCCAGCGTAATGGACATGAATTGACTTGTGCCTCAGGAGTCGAATCAAATTATTGTACGAGAATGATCCCTAGTGTTAAGCGCCGGCGTTGCTGGGCCGTTGGGTTGATGGCGTATAATTTTTTGGATTTAAATGCACAACATTGCTGTCGATTGTTCCATCTTGACCTCGGAGCTAAATGATATACAGGAATAATAATAGCGATATGCCCGGACAGAAGGAGAAATGCTAATTATAAATGATAAAGTACGAACGAAAGAGCGCAAGCAGCATAGCATAAGAAAACGCTGGGAGAAAGAACAGATGTGGAAGATACAGATGATACCAGTGATATGGATCGATGCCCTGATGAAGGGGGCATTTTCGCATCGACATATTTGGCTTGAGCAGTCCCCCGTCCCAAGAAGATGTCCGTCTGAGCACCTGTTCAAGCAGAGACGGAGATTATGAGAAAAAAAAGGAAAGATATAGATCAACATTGAATAACCGTTAGAAAATCCCATCTTCCTATTATAACCAGGCGATTTTGGGCGTCCTGAGAGATCGTCACCAGAGATTACAACGTTATTGCCGTCAAGCTGATTCCAGAAGACCATCTGGGTAACGCCATCACGGCCGGCAATACATATAACATGGACAGAATATCATACCTGCTTGGCGCCCCGCACACACTTGTTTTGGTCGTCCTCGCACCATACTGGCGGTCTTCCAGGCGCCACTGCGGCGTCACCAGGTTGTCGAGTGACACGACAGCGGTAAGGCAGCATGTACATATTCGGTTCGCCGCAGCCGTTCGCGACCTGAAAAGGAAGGCGACATAAGTATACTCAGTTGTCCCAGTATTGAATTCAGAAGACAAACCCAACCCCACTACAATGTACGGTCGTCATATTGAGTATAGACGATGAAACGTCCTTAAAACTTACGGCGCAGATACAGCCGCCGGGTTCCGGGCATGCGGGCAAATTGGGAACTTGGTAAGTCGCAATCCGGTGCCACGGCGTACTAATAGTATAAATTATTCAAGTATATGATAAAAAAATGGGGATAAAGCTTACTGATATAGAGCCGTGAAAACGACGAGATTCTCCTCCGTAACTTGACTTAACTCAGAGACATAAGAAATCGCGAAAACTGTTCCTGCCGCCATAGTTTCGTTTTGGGTATGAACTGTGGACAGAACTGAGTAATTTGAGATATATGGATGGAAAGGAGACGAACTATTAGGACTCGTGATACACGGAGACTCTCCCTTGATGGTCTCTCCGAGATGCGGGTGGTCCTTTCCGTCCGTCCATAAGCCCGCGTTTTTCCCATTGTATGAGAGCGTCGTAAAAGCGCGGTTGTTGGCAAGTTCCACAGTGAATTCTCCATTTGCAGGCCTAAAAAACCGGAAAACGGTTAGGACGAAAGGTCAATGTGGATTAACATACAGTTCAAGAAAGTCCCCTGGGGCCGGAGGGAATTGGTCGCACTGAAAATTAGAAACTTTGGATCAAACATGGATCGTCAGATAAACTCACAAAATCGACATGATGGAACCACCAATCCTCCTTACGGAGCTACGGAGGACAACAAAAAATGTAAGGCATAGAACAGAAACTCTGCTGAAGGACTCACCCCGTAAAGAGGCTTAACGGCCGTACCAGTGTTCTGGTCGTTAACGTTGGGCTTCGTCCCGTTCAGACAATACATGCCTGCGTAATGCGCGTAAAGTATGATCGAGTGACGAGAGAACCGAGCTACCTTTATTCCATGCTGCCACATGTGCGCTCACTTCTGTTGCCCGAAGTTGAAATAAAATGGCAAGTGCAACGAGACGCCATGCAGATATACGAGGACCCTGAGGTTGACTGGGATGGTGACCTTGCAAAAGCATAGGGTATGCAAGGAGTGAATGGCGCGAAAGTTGCCAGAATAGATTTGACAATCCTGCACACTCAAGGTAAGATGAGAGGATTCGGGGCCGTTGAAGAGAAGAATTGGGACGTACCTGTCTTCTGAAACGTATGAGGGCTCGGATTTGAAGCCACGTAATATCTTGAGAGCAATACAGAGCGGTATTTCTCAAGGACCAACAGAGCAGCAGTGGCTGACTTGCTCCCTGCTTGCTCCAGTTCCAACGAGCCTGGACATGATTAAGACAAGATCCTGCGATTCTCACTCCGTCATCCCGTCTTGACCTCGCTTTTCTTTGGTCTCGCCCATCGCGGTTTTGCAAGAATGAAATCAACTACCGTGTACGACCAGTCAAATGAATTTTTGGTTGACTAGAATTACCAGTGACCGTGACGGTCGCGTCTCGTGTATCACGTGGATGATATGAGCGCGTGATTAACGCGTCGTGTTGCTGATTTTGAACCGTTTTGAATTTGGATGCGTTCGATCAAAATACGCAGACTACACAATGTTTTTCGACACACTGTATGGTAAAATCTGCTTCGCAACTGGTCTACTTGTGTACCGTGTAAAGAGAAAACTAAGTATCACATCAATCTGTCTCTTGTGTTGTCTCAGGTTCTTCCGGGAAATCATCATCAACGTCGTTTAAAACCCAGATGCCGGCAACCTCCGACTGGCTTCCACTTTTTGTATTGTCAGACCAGTCATCATGAGCCAATTCGTTCCTTCACCTCTTCGAACAATCTCACATCAAACCTGTCGGCAGCCCATGAACCCCTAGCAATGTCTTCCGCATTTTCACAGGACATTGAGATTGAAGCATCCTCCGACCACCCAATTCTCGAAACGAGCACATTACCGAGCCCAGGTTGTCCGATAATGCCTTTATGATTATCGTATAACAAAATGCCGCCCTTGCCTTCAGTTGGGATGGCATTTGAATGGACGTATATCTTCTTTGTTATGTTGTGCAATACCCACACGCGGTTCATAGGATATGCTTCCTTTCAATTATACCCATAGTCAAAGGGGTGATTTTGGCGCCTTCTCCCGTGAAGTCTTCAGGAGACTGCTTGTTCACTTCGTCCAGAGAAACCTTTCCTTCAGGCCAAGTCTCTGCATATTCCCCAAAGCAAATAAAACGGTCTGCTGCCCACGAACCAGGTACGACAGGACGAGGGGGACCATAAGTTTTGAGATCCACGGGATAGGCAGGTATGCTCCTCGGATGCCGATGGAAAATTAGACGATGAGTCACTGCTATGCGAGAAATTCGAAGCACCCATCTGCATCCACATCCTTTTGCCCTGACTCATTAATCGGTGACTGAGTCGGCTGATCCCCTCTTTACCTGGTTGATCCTAACATTGACTGTCATCCTCAAGGCTCTAGCCATCTGATGAAATATTAGTTGTCTGAAGCTCTCTAATTCCTGACGTTGCGACGCGCGATTCTTCCACTCCCAGTCTTTGTGAGGCCGGCTGCGCGTGTCGAACGGCGAAAATGCCTTGCTCCTCCCAATTTCTTACTGAATACGAATCTTATTTGCAAGGTACACCACCTCCCTTACCTACTGAATGCATCGCCACAGTCGTGTGATGAAGGAGTAGACCGTGCTTAAGTTTTTCAATTGTGGGACGGTCGACGCGTCGCGCTATACGATCACGTGATCCATATAAGGTTGACGCGTCGGACTCGCGTACTAGTATTGTACCAGTCACCATGATTGTAAACTCGGCGATTCACAATGATAAACTTTTCAATACAGAGTTTAGACAAAGAAAGGTACAGTGTATGAGGGGTTGCTTTTCAGTGCTCCGTATTAATCGAAGTTCCCTCAAATCGTAATTGCACGGTGGGACTCAATCAGATTCTGGCACCGTCTCAGGTTCTTCCGGAAAATCGCCTTCATCGCCCCTCTCAGAGATCCAAATACCGTACAACCTCTTGGCTTCCACTCTTGTGTGATCCAACCAGCCATCACGAGCCAACTCTTCCTTTACCTCGTCGTACCCTCTCACGTCAAACCTGTCGGCCGCCCAAGAACCCCTAGAAATGTCTTCGGCGTCTTCGTACGTCATGCTGATTGAAGAGTCATCCGACCACGCAATTCTTGAGAGAAGTACATTGCCGAGCCCAGGTTCCCCAATGAAACCTTGATGGTTGCCGTACGACATAGTGCCATCCTCGCCTGGAGTAGGGATGCCATTCGAACGGACGAAAATCTTCTTCGTTAGGTTGCGCAAAACCCAAACACGATCCATAGGATATGCCTCCTTAATATTCATTGGGTTCGTGACATTGGAAAGCCTAAATTTGAGCAATTTTCGATGAAGTCCTTAGGAGACTGTCCAGGCGTCAAGTCGTTTGGAGAGACTTTTTCTTCGGGCCAAGTACGCGCATAGTCCCCAAGGCAAATAACACGGTTCCCTGCCCAGGTGCCGGCCATTACAGGATCCCTGCTCCAGGTCCGCAGTGGACAGACTGGTATTGCAAGGAGGTACATGAGGTCGTCGGTTTCGTCCGAAAAGAAGAATTCCCCTAATTTTCCTAGAAAACCGGTTCGCTGGCGGCTATCGACGTTGACGAACGCCCAATATTGACCCATGGCAGATGAAAGATGATGGAGGGTCAAGTTTCAACTGAAAGTGCCTCCTTTTTATGCGTAGGAACAACTGTAAGCCTTCGGTTATGACTGTGGGAGATTGAGACTGAGAGACTGAGTCACCGTTCTGTGCTATGAATCACTAGACATGGTGTGAGAAATTCGAAGCACCCATCTGCACCCACATCGTCTGGCTCTTGATCTGACTCACTACTACTATGCGCTGAGCCTAAGGGACAATTTTCTGCATCATCAGCCAGTTCACTCATTACTGAGTCGTCCTAACATCGACTGTTATCTTGGCATGTCCTCAAGGCTGAAGTCAATCTGAAGAAATATCAGTCGCCTAATTCAGCGATAGGTCATTCTACTTGGGAACCGGCTACGCGTATTTAAAAAAATTGTTGCTTCAAATTTCTTACTGAAAACGGATCTCATTTGCAATGTTCTCTTCCTGCGTGCTCAAGCTTATCGATTACGGTGAGGACCCTCTGCGGATTGAGATTCAAAAAAGTTTGGACTTTTTTTTCGTCATTTAAGGGGTGATTCATTGATGTAGGAACGGCGATCTGAACTCCTCGTCAAGAAGGTAAGGCCTTTACTTTACTTGAGCTTGTGGGTCCCATGACAAGCCTAATATCAGAGACACGCGTAACATGGATCGCCGCTCGGGTGCTGGGTCTCCCACCATGGTAATCATATTTGGTACGACATCTAGCGGAGGGAAATTAAATTGAGCTGAGATTTCCGACCTTTCCTTAACAAGGGGCTTTCGAGCTGCGACTCAAAGCAACGACAAGGCCACCTGGTATCAAACATAGACCTCTAAAAAAATAAGGTACAACGTCCTCTGATTATCGATAATGGCAGTGCGTCAATCCATCTGGCCCCAAGACTGCGGAAAGCAACGTGTTTACCTCGACGCGCTGGGAGCACGAGATCATCAAATATATCTTTGGCCTCGTTTATGGCTAGAACGGCAGCTGGAGAAGTAAATTGCCAGAGAAATAAGGATTAGGACACTGGTTTTCCTGCTCCGTTTTGGAACTGCAGCCTCATGCATCAATCGTGCACCATGTTCCCTTTTCGCCGGGCGCAAGTTGTGGTTCTTCCTAGGCCAATCTCCACTATCAATAAAATGATCACGACGGCCACCGCGCGCTGGAGGTTAACTTGGGCGGGATTCACTTCGGCCATTCGTGAATAAAACCTGGGCGCTGAATATCTTGTGCCGGAGGTAACGCTCTCGGAGGAGTATTTCATTCTCGGTGTTTGAGGTTGAGATTCAGAGAACAGAGGAATCAAATGGTACAAACCGTGGGTGATCATATTTCTTTTATGTCTCTTCTTTTTCTAATCAGTCTTCCAAGAATAGAGAATCAGATTAAGCACAAGCCATCACCGAACGCCACTCATAACAGAGCAACTGCCAGCCGGCCAGCAACCAATTCCCCCGTCGACCTTTATCACCGCTCTAAGTATATGTATATATGCAATAGTTGTCGTGGATTTACACCACGACAACTATTTCATTCCTCAAGCGGATTTCAGTTTGATTAACGGAAGACGAAGTTGTTCTTGACCTCAAGGCCACGCCCAGACATGCATGCACATGAACCTCTCAGGTATAGCTCCAATTTCATGCCGAGGGAATCGACTCACAGTCCTGCCGACGGATTTTCTTTGCCTTCGTAGTTGCTTCTGGATTCATCTAAATTCCAGAACCCTTGATCCTCAGGCACACAAATCTTACACAGTTGACCAATTTTTTTTACACGTCAACGATTTCACTGGGTCCAGCAAAAGGGTAACGGCGTCCGTGGCTTGGTTCTAGGTTGACAGACGTCTCTGTCGCATAAAGGGACGCCTTAAGATGGTTAAGCTTTCTGTAGAGGCAAGTCCATCCACCACGTTCCTTAAAAGTTAAAGACGTCGACGAGGCCACATGACGGCGAACCTTTTAACGCTTTCTGTCGGCGACTAAACTACTTTGGGAAGTCAGTAGCACGTTTCACGTTCCACGGCTATCTTCTAAGGAATTGATCTACGTGAGGATCGCTCCTTCACATCTTTCCCTGTCACTCGCATCTTTTCTACAGACCTAGATATGTGACCCTTCCCCTCCGTGTATGATTTTGTTTCTCTGATCATTCTTTACCGATGCGTCGCCCAATAATCTCTTTAGTATGAACAACTTGCTATGGCCACATCGACCTTCGCTACACCAAATCCACCAACTGGTTGCCATATAGCGCGGTATCCGCCAACGATCCAAGGTAAATTTGATCTATGAATGACTCGTATGTTTTTTCGTTCAATTTGGTTATGAAATACCTATATATGGTCGTCCTTTTCTGACAGGCGAGTCAAGCACCCCATTTCACTGAGTCCAATGATCGTGGAATGTGTTCGCTAGTTCAGAAGGCAACTGGTGACCAAAAGCCTTATGCCTTCCACTGGCGAATCATGGACTGGTTTTTTTTATCGCCTTGTCAGGGAAATAATGGGACCAGAGGAAAAAAATCGGACCCCGTGGTACTGCCGTAGCCGCGGCCTGGGCTGCAACTGCGTGATGTCTGCTTGACATCTTGTCAGCTATCCCAATCTGACACCGCCGCCCAATGCTTGGAAATCTGCTGGTGGCATCATGATATCGCCCATAACGCAGGAGTGAGCGAGGTGCTGCTTTGTTCAGGCCATTACGGTTTGGTCTATTTTTTCCCCGTGTTCTCGTAGTTTATAGGCTCGAGGAACTTTCTCTCTGGTAAATCTAGGACTTTCCTCCCCAACGACAACTGTGGCAAAGACATTAATGCAAATATCCCCCATGATATCCCATGGGTGTGGAAAATCATCATTCTGTCAACATCGGTATCATTTACTTAAAATGAGACGTCGTATTGGCTTATGAATTTCGTTCTTCATGTGGGGGTGAGTGCTAGTTAATAATTGTCAAACGTTGCGGCTCGATTCATTCAATTTTCTTACGAACATTCTCAACGCAAAGGAGCCTTTTGGGTCACCGGTTAATGCAGAGCCTAAATGAAAGGAACGTCATTCAGAATATTATTATAATATCTAGGCTACCAGGAATGTTCTTGAGTTCTTTCTGTTTGCAGAGATCGGCCTAGACAACTGATTATCGCAAATGAGGTCGTTTAATCCATCGCACATACCGGATCACACGAACGAATAAAGCAGTCAATCAAATCAGAGCAGAGATGCGAGATTTCATGATGTAAGTATTGCGAGAGTCAGATTCGCCCTGAGCGACGATGGCCAAACTACTGGGTCAATGATCTCTGATTTCCATCCGAGGATAGCAGGTGATGCCCAAGATAGCGTCTCCCTGGCCGGATAACGGCGTGGCAAATCAGCCCCAAGGAGCATTGCGATGAGATTCCTTTCTCAGGCTCTCTTATTGTCTTTGTCTGTCGACGTCGGATATGTTGATATTCGCCCGAAAGCAAGGGGGTTCGAAGATGCCCACCGTTGTTTAGAATCAGTGGTGGGAACAAGGTCAAGTGCATAAAGGAGAAGAAGGGTGCGCTGGCAGATGAAGCATCAGAACCGCTCTAGCCCCGTCGCCCTTTTACTGTCCCTCATCTTGTGAGTATTTATTTGAACGATAAATTTTGGAAGCCGGATCCTCTTAGTAACCATGATTGCCCACATTTTTTCAGATGCTCCTCGATCGAGGCCAAGACCTGGTCAATGAGAATGTCGAGAAGGACGGTGAGTACAGTTCCTTGCTCGGGTATTTCACGCGCCCAACACGTTGCAAAGCCATGCCCCCGCTGGTTGATAATCCGAGCCCTAATTACACGTTTTCATCTGGAATGACACCTCTTTCTTTTACTTCGACTCCGGCGCCCTCTGCCACACAGGACGCCAGTCCACAACCATCAATGTCTTTGGTTTCTAGTCCAGCAGCATCTCCTATCTCAGAAGATCCACCACCTACGAATGTCATCCATCCACGTCCCCATGGGAAGAAGCGCGATCCAACCCATATTCCACGGCCTCCAAATGCTTTCATTCTTTTTCGCTGTGCATTCATCAAAGAACAAAATATTCCCGGAAAGGTCGAGGGAAATCATAGCAGACTCTCTAAAATCATTGGTAAATTCAGCTCGCATTCTTTAATGCAAGCGCAAGCTTAACGACGTCTATTTGACAGGCCTGTGTTGGAAACAACTTCCTCCGGAAGAAAGGGAGAAATGGGAAGCCAAAGCAGTTCAGGCCCAAGCTGACCACCGCGCTCAATATCCCGACTGGCGTTTTCGACCGGCTTCAAACGCCTTGCCCAAGTCAAAGGGAAAAGATGGGGGAGGTTCCGTCACATCGCGGCGCCGGAGTGTCCGTAGTCGAGATGCGGAGGAAGAGGATGGCGATGTCGACAACTCCGGGCGTTCGGATGTGAGAGGAAAGCGGAAAGAAAGGGGGTCTGGCAAGGCGACGTCAACGCGTCCGCTTTCACTTGAAGAGATAAGGTGTGCCAAGATCGCGGGATTCGTTGCGGAGGGTCTTAAGGGAGACGACCTTGAAATTGCTGTGAAGGAGTGGGATGGAATGCATAAGATGGCCAAGACAAGCTCGAAAGCACCTAAATCCAAGGGTAGAGGAAACCAGCCCGCAAGTTCGACAACTCACGTTAGACCCCGTTCTGATGTTGCGTCGACCTCTCGGCCATCTGAAGGTTCGAGTAAACGGATATCATCTGAGAAATTTTCGGAACGCACCGCGTCGACGGATACCCATAGCTCTCCGACTCTGACTTTAGATTCCAGCCCCAAATTAGACACCTCTGAAGCCACAGACCCTAACTCTTCGAAAAGCGTTGCCAACCAGGCTAATGCTACCACTCTCTTTGATGTTCCTCTCACACATATGTTCAGGCGGTCGCTCTCCACCCCCCTATCGAATAACAGACCATCTCAATCACAATCCTCTTCAGAACCTTCGGAGTCCTCTGCTGACGAAATCTCTCCAACGTCCGCAGAACCCGGCCCTATTTCGTGGGGATCTCACAATACTCTTGTACTGCAAGAGCCTGAGCCTACTGGGACCCACAACCATTCTCGACATGACTCGATCCCATTCCCGATGTCATCGAAGTCTGCGACGTTTGATGGCTTGCATCAACTCACGTGGCAGGAGGCAGAAAACCAAAGGCGAATAGAGGAAGTTCAAGGACCCGATTCGTGGTGGGGCCAGAGATCGCAGGCAACAGATCCTCGATTTGCTTACAGCCAGCCAAGGGATCAGCACAATCCTTCTTCCTCGTCTTCAAATGTCATAGGCTATGGCGTGCCGTCTGGAGGAACCCGGTTCAACAGTGGATACGTCGAAGTTTGTCGTCTTCATTTTATTGTATTCTCATGCTAATTAACCCTGTCTCAAAGCAATACGGAACGTTTGAATCTGCCCAAGAGAGTAATCAACGCTTTGAATGGGGTTCAAGTGCTAACAGCAGACCAAATGTTGTGACTGTAGTCGAGGATCCCTACAAAGACGATTGCAATGCCAATGACAATCCACCCGCAATCATTTCTCCTCCTCCCCCTCTCCCACATTCTCTGTCATCCGACTACTATCAATCCAGGATGCCACCACCGCAAACGTCTCCTAGTTTTCCTTCCTCCTCATTTTCTACTTTGACAGGCTGGGCTGGAGATTACAAATACCAATCATCAAATGTGCGAAGCTGGCCATCCAACAATGCGCCGCCTCCTGTGTCCTCCGCGTCTCCACCGGGCTGGTATGACCATGGAGGTACTTGGGGTGCCAGCCGATCCGAACTCCATCATCCTCACCTATCAATGGATTCCAGTGATTGGGATCGTATTGAACACAGAGCTGCCAGTGACCCTCACCTTCAATCTGAACCTCCTCGCCAATTAGACTTCCTTACAGAACTGCGTCGACTGCATGGTGGCAACAATCAAAGCTGAACTTTCGTATTCAATCTGCCCAGAGACGTTTTGAGATCTACTTTATTGTTAGCGAACCACCTTGTGCATTGAAATTGTGATACTGTGACCCTGCAATTGACATTTTCATCTCCGACACTGTCCTGTCTTGCACTTCCCATCATTCGTTCGTCCGTTTCATCATCATGTTTTGTAGCCATTTATGTGTACACCACATTCGTCTTGATTGCTATTCATTTGTTATCACACAATCATGTATATATTTTCACTCCCTTGTATTTTGATATTCTTACTTTCGTATTCATTCATGTACTATTAGTCTATAGTTCTGACTTAGTTGCACCTAGTTGTCGCGTTTTCGACCGTTAATTCCATTCTGCTCTTGCTTTGACCCCGAATGCAGACAAATGCCACGTAGATTTGAGGACATTAATAACATGCAAGAATAGGACTACGTAGTACTCCAAAGAGGCATTCGGTAACGGCGAGTCCAGCTTACGCTAAGGTATGTCGAGTCAATCACAATCCTCAGGATTGAAGTTTACCTTGATCGCTGAGCTTCTACGTTTCATGTGGATCAAAAATGGTGTGGATTACGAATGCAAATAAAAAGCCTACCGTTTTTCCTTTCCCTATAGAGTGGAAAAGGGATATATAACCTTCAGCACTGCATTCAGGAGAGCGCACAGAATGGACCTACTTGCTCTTGCCATATCATAATGGCTTTAAATTCAGTCAAGCCGAATAGCAACCCAATATCGTAGTCCATCCTATAAAATGCCTCCTTTTTGATACCGTGCGTAGCTACCTGGAGCGGAAGGGACTTGGTAAATTCTCCTAGGTCTGCTTGAATGTTGCACATAGAAGTGAACATTTCTGGAGCCACTGGTAAAATTCAAATAAGGAAGACTTAGCCAAAAAGAATACCTGGTTCCACATCGACCCAAGCAGGACTTTCTTGCTTGCCACGGTAGCACAGGATAGGTGTAGACACCATCCTGAGCCAACTAACGTCCTTGCTGGTCTGTTGAAAGGGTCGACGGAATTCTTTAGTCTCTGCGACCTGAGTACCCTGTCGAGAAGAGCCTGGTTAGTTGATCGAGCAAAAAAAGATCATCAAAATACACAAACGCGGGGTAATATAATGTCAAACGCCTTTGGTATATACCAATCACCATTAGCTGCTTGATATTTGGAAGAAGATCGCTTGATGTGCTCCTTGTCAGCGGGATCATAGGGGACTCCGCAACGCACACCAAAGGTAAACTTTGCGACCCTGGTAGTAACGCGATGGTCAAGATAATAAGAAAGAGCCCCGTGAGCCACAGCTTTGTTCCTGTGGATTGGGTTAGACATTTTCTGCGGTAATCGCCATTTAGACGTACACATGTGTATCAGGACGAGAGACTTCAATTGACAAAGCCTCGAATCTTTCTTGTATTTGCGAATATAACCAATCACTAGCTGCAAAGCCGCCTACAAGAAAAGCGGACTGCAATGATGTAGTCATTAATATGTCGAAACTGCAGGGTTGAAACCTACCTTGATCTCCGTCTCTGCCCCGAACGTTTGCGCGTCAACCGCAGTGACTATATCGGAGATTGATGGTTCAAAAAATGAAGCGATAGCCACTCTAATTAGTCGGAGCTAGATATCAGTTAACCAATACTTCGAATTGGTACGTATTACTCTGACCCAGAAACTTTGAGTTGACCCGAGCGGATATTGAGGTTTGGGTCCTTTTCACGGAGACCCGCGAATTGAATCCAGTAATCGACTTCGTCGCTTTTGAATGAGGGCTTCGTCTTCTTATCAAACTTATCTGTTATTAAGTCCACCTCTTCTGCGAAACGAGTGTTTGCAAAAAGATCTGTTTATTGAAGGTCAAATACCATAAGTTGAAGGCAAACATCAAGCAGACGAACTTTCGAAATGAATTTTGGCCCGACTAGTCACGAAAACTGAGCCGCTGTACAGACCTACAAATAAGGAGTGAGAATCTTTAGGGAAGGTGTGTTAAAATCATCACCGACATTCAGGTGCAGCAATTTCCTCGAAGGTTTCTCCTTTCTGCATGTATGAGCTGAAGTCGATTGTTCCTCCACCAGCGTCAATGATCATGACGCCTTCTCCCTCCTGAAAACCTGAGTTCATACAGAGTACACGTTGAGAGAAAAAGAAGCAGGATTCACCTTGATCGCCTCTTTACTCAGGCCACTTTGAATGCAGTAGTGAAGGCTGGCTTCGCCTTCGGTCACCAGTTGAACTCGCGCTTCAGCTGCTTCGGCATTAGGGACAAGGCCTGCGAGCACAGCTGCTTCACGCATAAGTTTTTGCTGCGGGCCTTCATATCCATTGGGATGGGTCAGCACAAAGTCTATGTCGTCCTTGAAGCTATCCCACATTGCCTTGCCGTTGGCATGACTTTCTTGTATGTAGGTTTTCGTGCATTCAAAAATGTAACGCAGAAAATCGGCGAATACCTCAACGACCGTTTTTCCTAGAGGGAGAGGAGGGATCTTGTGAAGCGCCTTGGGCGCCTGGATTGCCTTTGGGCGAAGATGAACTTTGAACCTTTGTATTTGGAATGAGGTTGTGATGACGGATACCAGAGTAAAAAGCCTACCATTCTGCTTTGATCCACTGTTGTTCAGCTGCCTCTATATCGATGCCTTCCCGTGTGGCTTCCGCTCCCGCTGCTTTATAGCGCCGATTGATCATACCAAATGATTGTTGGGATTTCAGGTCACCTCCGACACGCTCTTGCCGGATATCTGTATATACGCAAGTTAGATACAAGTTCTATGGAGATGAGCGCACGCTATTCGCGTCAAGATTACCTATTTATCCCCGAATTTCAGGTATGAGACCAGGGTCGAGGATACTGCAATACAATTAGAAATATGTTAGAGACGACGGATTTGATGGAGTGAGGGTAACCTGTACGACACCCCGCTGAATGTAGTTCCAATATCGATGGCGACTACAAGCTTACGGCGATTGCCTTCAAAAGGTGGCCTATTGGGTAAAGCCATAATGCCTTCAGTTGACTGGGGGTTCCAGTGCGTTTCCTCTGTTATATAGACCTTTGGGCATCGATAAGAAGTTCCACTTGCGTTGGAACTGGAAAATTATTAGCTAAAAGCATGAGTTACCCACGTTGATTAGTCGTGTCGTCTAATTTCGTTTCCAGCGCCTAAATTTGCAGGGCAAAGGTCTCGGGGCAAATTGACAGCAGAACCGCATGACAGACCCGGGCAGTGGCAAAGGGCATTTGAGCCGGACGTCTCATCGATAAGCAAGGCTATATTTTTGGAAAGGTGAGGTGGTATGTGGTACAATGGCAGTTGATAGGAACGCATTTGAATACATTGCGGTGTGTTCTACAGAGAGAATGACTGCGCATCAGGAGCAATATGTGGAACGCGTTTGACGCGTGTAGGATCGCCAGCGCTTTGGAGATTGGGCTACCATTTATGATTGGATCGTGCATACTGCCAAAAGAAGGTCGAAAATAGCATGGCACACGTTGCCCAGTTATACAGATATCTTTTGAGATTTCCTGACTTGGAGGTCTGGATTTCCTTCATGACCGTGACCTCCTTCTTCTCCAGCCGCAAAGCAAATTCGAGTGCCCCACCTCCCAGAATCGACAATTCAAGTGCATCGTTTGAACCAGGAATGAGGGAAGGCGAAGAAACAGTTGTTTATCGACCAAAGGATGCGCATTCCGGACGCGACGGAGCAGAGGAGGCCGAGACAGGAAAGAGAGACCCGCGATATGTGAACGCTAACAGCTCTTCTGACATTTTGCACGTTACACAAAGGAAACTTGCAAATGCAGAGGAGCAGCTGGTAAAGCTTAGGGAAGAGAATAGGAGGTTGCATGAACATATCTCAGCTCTGGTCAAAAATATCCGAATATCCAGCAGAGTGCACTTGAACTGAAAGGCTCAGGACCATATTCAGGAATTAGAGGCGGCAACCGACAAAATACCGGAAAGATGGAGTCGACGAGAAGCACTTTCTGCAATTGCAATGCCTATTGGAACAAGGACATCGGAGCTGAAGGAGGCTCAGACATATCTCAACAACCAGACGAATATCCTGGTTCGACAATCCTGCAAAGTGTGGACGATTAATTCAGAGATCTTCAATTTAGCAACAAACATCATTGACCTTTTCGAAGAGGGGAAGAAAACTGATCTTTTCGAAAGAAACGAGCAGAGGGATGTCGTTGACAGATGCAGTAGGATTGCTAAAGGTGCTATCGGGGGGCTGCTGTACGACTTCAACTGCCAAATCGACGAGGCTTTGAATATTCGAGACCCAATAGTGCCAGAGTCATCGGTGCCTTTGCAGCTTGCTTTGCAGACCATTCTCGTCGCCTGGACTCTGGAGGTATTTGGAACTGCGGGTTCACTTCTTGACGGGCATGGGGAGCTGAAAGACGTTTACAATTTGATACAACGTCAAGGTGAGACAAGCCCCTTCATCCACTGCCAACATGGATTGATTGACAATGTTTGCTAGAGGAACAATCTATATCTTCCCAATGGCGGGCCATTGCATTTCGTGCGACGAAACGTCTCCGAAAAAGCTCTGTTAACAGGGCAGTCGAGAGAATCATGTCCGTCTTGATCATCAGCGGTTTGTCAACAACAACGAGTCCGACTATTCCCAAATCGCAGAAAAGGTGGCAAAAAGCATTTACGGCTTTGAAGAAATACTTCTGGCTCTTGAAGAGATCGTGCGCAGTGGATCACTTCCTGCGATATGGATTTGGTCAGCGTGGATGCTGGAAAAATTTTCACTCACGAACTATGGTTGATCCATATTCCACTGGCTCTCGCTCTCTGACGCCGTGGAAGAGAAGGTCCTATGCACAGTTGGGCTAGGATTACAGAGGACGACAATGAAAAAGACGGCGGATAAGACGTTCCTGCCGGAGATCGAACTGCTCAAACGACCAGAAGTGGTTCTGGAATCTTTATTAGACGATTTTAAGAAACCTGTAGACTCGGAATATGGGCAAATGATACCGACTCGGATTCGAATAACTGGCTAGTAATAAAAAGACGCCGCTGGTCAGAATATGTATTAATTCATTCAATCGGAAAACTCACTGAATATTCATTTTTCTTGTCCAAATCAAATTTTTGAGTAAGAAATGATGTGTAGAGTGCGAATAGAGTCAGGGCTCCGTGAGCAGAGAGAGCAAAATTGCATTTGAGGTCTATTTGACTTGCATGACCCAACCAAACAAATGGCGGGCCGCGCCCAACAACCTATTGCCTGCTTTACTGATACTTACTCTGCAGTCACAACAGAATCATATTGCATCTTCTATGCATCATGCCACCCACTCTGAATCCCACCAAGTATAAGTAGAAAAATGCATAAAACAGTTGTGGTATTTGTACAGTCATTTGATATCTACTACCGTAACCCAGTAGTCATTCATTAGTCAGTGTCAGTCCATGCTCATCTTACCTATTATCTCCCCAACGTATGAATCACCAAGCCATCACTGAGGGTCGTCTCGAACGACATCTGGATCGTATACAATCTTTGCAGGACCCCTAATAACCGAAAGGTGTTAGTAAATCGAAGCATCATCAACGAAGAGGTGAATCGCCCACTTTTTCTCTACTCCCTACAACCGGAAGCAAAATAGAAGAGGAATCAGACAGACGAAAGATATCAGAAGGAAGCCATAAAAAACCCACCTTGTCCTTCCACGCCACCTGAGCCTTCATCTCCGTCAACCCAAAGAGGAGGACGATATCATAATGCACCCTATAAAAAGTCTGCCCGGAAGGATTCGTCATCGGCGTCAAAGGGAGGTATGAAAGATCGGTGACGATGTTGCATAGCTGGCTATAGTTGGCTAAAGGAGGCCGATCAACTTCTGCCAGCGCCCAGAACAGAAAGAACGTACTGGTATCAATATCTTTCCATTTTGGTTCCGTATTTTCACCTCTATAGCACCATACTGGAGACTCCACGGACTTGAACCCAGTCTTCTCCTTCGATTCTCGATGGAATGAGTATCGGAATTCTTTCGTCTCCGAAACTTGCGTGTTCTATCACAAAAACGCAAATCAGACAGTCTAGAAAGGAAGGAAGGAATTACAGCAGAATGCACAACCCACCTTGGGAAGAATAATAGCAAAGTAATGGTTAACCATAAGGGCGCCCGAGTTGAAAGTGATGAGGTCCGCCGATCGGGCACGATGCTCTGGATTTGAGCTATCATACTGCGTCGCGCAGAAGCTCCCATAGGTAACTTTGGACACACGTGTCCGTACGAAATGGTCGAGGTAGAATGAGATGGCACCGTCAGAGACGGCTTTATTACTGAGGAAAGGCGAGCAAGTGAGATCAAGGCGAATACGATCATCAGTCAAAGAGTGGGTCCTCACACGTGGTTCTCCGGGCGGACGACGTTCAGCCCGAGTTTCTGAAGGGGGTTGAATACACTGTTGAAGAGCCAGTCACTGGCGGCGAAACCTCCCACAAGGACGACATGCTGAGAGGCGTCAAGGATGAGCTTTGGTTCATGGAACACGAAAGTCAGCCAACTCACTGAGATCTTGTGATGGGACGTCTTCCTCTGCTCCTGAACAGCGTTCACAATACACTTGATGGAAGGTTCGAAGAATTGAGCAACATCCGATCTGCCAGGTTAAATAAGATGCTTGGACACGGAGTGACATGTTTTAACGAATGCATACCCTGAAAGTTTGAGCTGGCCAAATCGGATGTTGTATTGAGGATCATTATCGCGTGTTGAACCGAATTTGATATACTGGGGCTCGTCCGCGTTCCTAAACCTCGGTTTGGTTGTCTTGTCGAAACAGCGTATAATATGGTCGAGGTCATCGATAAATGTGGAGTCTTCCAGGAACGCTATGCGATGCAAAATGTTAAGATGATAGTATCAATACGATGCTTCATGGAAGGCAAACCTTCTAGGAAGACTCTGGCATGTATACTGACGAACACAGATCCGTGGAAGTGACCTAGATTGGCATTGAGTTCAGTAAGACATTGAGCACAATATCAACAGGAAACAGACATTGAGGAGCGGCAATTTCCTCGTAAGATTCTTTAGCATTGCTCGTGTAGCTGCTAACGTCGACAGTGCCTCCTCCAGCATCAACGATCACGATCCCCTCTCCATTCTAACGCCAAAGAAAGTCAGCTCTGACATTCAATTGAATATCAAGGTCCCGAGGACGACGTACCTGCATAGCCGACGACAGCACACCATTTTGAACAGCAAAGTGCAGACTGGCTTCCCCTTCAGTCACAAACGACACCCGGGCATGGCCCGCTGCGGTGTCAGGAATAAGCTTGGCCATCACAGCGGCTTTGCGCATCTCCGCCTGTTCCTTGCCTTCCCAACCATTAGGGTGTGATAGGACAAAGTCAATATCGCTCTTGACCGAATTCCACAGATCGGGTCCGTTGGCATGGGTATCTTGGATATAACTCGAAGCACACTCGAGCAGGTAAACAAGGAAATCGGCAAAGACCTCCACGACGGTTTTGTTCAAGGGAAGAGGAGGTATTTGTTCAGCAATGTTCTTCCCTGCGCCCACCTTGGAGCGCAGGTGCAGTTTGAACCTAGAGAAGTTGTCAGCCATGAGAATCGCGGAGCAGGGTGGGCGAGGAAGCTGACCATTCTGCTTTGATCCAATTTCCGTCCTCAGCTGCCTCGTATATTCCTTCGCGGGTAGCTTCAGCGCCGACCGCACGTACTTTGCCCTGACGATCGTAGTAGATGATAGTTGGGATCTTGGAAGCGCCACTGATCTGCTCATGAGCAGGAAACCTAACACAATGAGCCTCTCATCAGCAAAGTTCGATGCACACCATCGCCTTTCTGAGCCTACCTGGTCACTCCCTTGATTTGAGGCACCTGCCCTGGGTCAAGGACGCTATAATGAAGCAGATTAGTACCCGTGTGGAATCAGAAGTGAGAAGACAGAGCGTACCTGTAGGAGATACCACTATACGTTGTACCGATGTCGAAGGCGAGAACGAGACGGCGACGAGTGCCTTTGTACGCTGTTCGAGAAGACATGGTGATGAAGTGAGGGAAGGAAACGCCGACTGTTGTTCACGCATAAAGGCGCTAATTAATCCTAGCTATGGACAGCGCCTTAGCTAATCATCCACCAGGGCCAAGTGTGACAGACAGCCTCTTCTTGTCGCTTTCTTGCCGGTAATCTGGAATACTTGAAGCTGTGCCAAGTCTGCCATTGCGCACAAGTCCAAGGCACCGGAAAGCCCACTCCACAATTCAGGAAAGGCCATCTTGTGTCGAAAATCTATACCTATAAGGGTACTATTATTGCTGAGTCAAAGTGACAGGATGATAGCGGTATTTACACATGTCAGCTGAGGAAAACCTATTCCCAGTTACAGGTAAGGCGTGGCTTTAAGTGTGCGTGGCATGGTGGCTGAGCTCGCCGTTGACGACTTCAGAGCGTCGGGCAGTGCTCGTCGACCAAATGATTTTGTTCGTTGTGATTCTTATCGTGGCGCCAGAATAGACGGATTTCGGGGACAGGTGGGACATCGAAGTTGACGGTTGTGAAGTGGCAGTGGCTGTCAAGCGAGCAAATGTGGCAGTGCAATTCTCCCAATCGGCGGGGCAGCCGGACACGATAAGATAAGATTTTCTGAGGAATTCGTTGGAATTTCATGAAGAGCTTTCACTCGGTTTCAATCATGGCACTAATTACTATGCATTGCCAGTATGCTCTAGGTATCAAGGCCAGGTATCAAGGTATCAAGGTTACAAAGCTACAAAGAAAAATACAACTATACATTCAGTTCAAAAACGTCAAGAACAACATCAAGGCGTATCATTAGTCGTATCAGGATCATACACAATCTTCGTCATGCTCCTAAAAAAATGCAAAATAATGAGCAACTTGAATAGGTAAATACACCTTAGCAATACTAACCGCTTTTCATTACCCTGAAAAAGCGACCAATAACAATCAGTAAGTCACCCCTAAAAATCCCAAGGAAAAAAAGCCTACATTCTCCTTCCAAGCCACTTGAGCTTTCAGCTCCGTGAGACCAAACAACAAAACGATATCATAATCCAATCTGTAATACGTGGCGCTGGAATTGGGCTTCTTCCGGGGAGCCAATGGCAGGTAGGAAAGATCCACATCAATAGTGCACAGTTTCGTGTAATTTCCTACAGAACAATCATGGTTTGATGAACAATTAGTTGATTATTTGACAACGCGAAAAAGATAGACAAATAAATAACTGAACTGTTATCGACGTCCTTCCACTTGGGGTCTGCAATGGTTCCTCGATAACACCAGACGTAGAAACTTGCGCCCTTAAAGTCATTCTTAGATTCTGATTCCCTAAAGTACGACTTTCTAAACTCCTTCGTCTCCGACACTTGGGTATTCTTTAAATTCGCCATCATTGTAAAAAAAAAATAGAAAAGCGAGGATAAGTCTCCTAATCATTCCATCAAAAAAAACGGACATTCGTACCTTGGGTAAAATCACATCAAACGAATCACTTATACGTTTGTTCCCCGAGACCGAAATAAACGTCTTCGCCACTCGCTGTTGATGGTCTGGCTGAGCGGCGTCGAATGGGATATGGCAAAAGTTCCCGTACGTGACCTTGGACACCCGCGCTCGCACATAATGGTCAAGGTAGAATGATATGGCACCGTCAGACACGGCCTTGTTCCTAGACCAACGTAGGATACTGTATCAGCAAACATGCGAGAGGGAGGATCGCTAAGGATACATGAGGCTTACACGTGGCTTTCGGGACGTATCATGTTCAGGTTGTGCTTGGAAAGCCCCTCGGTGACTTTGTTGAAGAGCCAGTCACTAGCTGCGAAACCTCCGACGAGCACGACATGCTAATGAAGCTTGAGCACTGTGTCAAAGGAACAGCAGCTGCAGCACTCACTGAGATCGACTTGTGAGCCGTCTTGCGCTGCTCCAGCACAGCCTTGACGATACAGTCTACAGAGGGCTCGAAGAACAAGGCAACGTCGGACCTGTCGTCAGGGTATTGATCAGACCTGCAGCCATTGTCATGCCGTGAAAAGGGCGTACCCTAAGAGTTTGAGCTGTCCGAAACGGATATTGAAGGCCGGGTCGTTATCCCTTGTTGACCCAAATTTGATGTATTGGGGCTCATCTGCATTCCTGAACCTGAGTTTGGTCGTCTTGTCAAAGCAGCGGACGATATGGTCGACGTCGTCGGCAAAGGGCGAGTCCGCGAGGAAATCTAAGATATTCAGTAATGAAAGTATTTATCAAGAAAGCGACATACTATCAAGGAACATTCGCGCATGAATGCTGACGAACACAGATCCATGAAAATGGCCTATGAATCCCCAGTCAGCTGAGTTTGAGAAGAAAGTGCTGAAGGAAAGGACGAACATTGTGGGGCAGCAACTTCCTCGAACGCCTGTGCTCCTTTACTGTACGAGCTCACGTCAATGGTTCCGCCTCCGGCATCAACGATGACGACTCCTTCGCCTTTCTGCAATTTGGTCGGTTAGATTCACAAGCCCATAAAAGACAACGAGATGCCACGAACCTTCATAGCTCCTGCAGGTAACCCATTTTGAATCGAGAAGTGTAAACTAGCCTCTCCTTCCGTCACAAACGACAGACGAGCATGACCGCTGACATTGTCAGGAACCAAACCCGCCAGAACCGCAGCCTTGCGCATTTCACTTTGCTGTGTGCCTTCCCATCCGTTAGGATGAGAGAGGACGAAATCGATCTGGTCCTTGACTGAATTCCACAGGTTGACACCATTAGCGTGTGTATCTTGAATATAACTTGAGGCACATTCGAGGAGATACTTCATGAAATCAGCAAAGACTTCTACGACCGTCTTGTTCAGAGGCAGTGGTGGGATGTCCGCCGAGACGTTCTTTCCAGCTCCCACTTTCGATCGGAGATGCAGCTTGAACCTTTGGGCGCATAAGCTTAACGATGATGGATAGTAACTGGGATCCGCAGTACATACCACTCAGCCTTCGTCCATCCTTCCTCCTCTGCCATTTCGTATATCCCCTCTCTCATGGCTTCAGCACCGACAGCCCGCACTTCACCTTTCTTGTCATAGTAAATGACAGTGGGGATCTTTGATGCGCCACTGATGTGCTCGTGTGCTGGGAATCTAGAGGCAAGAGGTGAGCGCGAGCGGAGCAAGGGTCGATGGTGCTGCAACAGACCTGGTGACGCCTTTGATTTCTGGAACTTGATCTGGATCCAGGATACTATCAACGAAATAAGATCAGCTCTGGGCGGGATAGGTAGAAATAAGGGCACTTACGCATATGATATGCCACTGTAAGTCGTACCGACATCGAAGGCCAGCACCAGCTTTCGTGTACGGCCCTTGTATGCTCCACGGGACGCCATGGGTTCAGGATAGATGGTGGTGGTGATTGTGAGACGAGAGAGGCGTATAAATAAAGGGAAGTCTGACAATTCTGAGAACGGCACGGATAGGAGGAACGTGGACAGCCTTGTGGGGAGATTCCTGTCAGATAGATGCTGTATTTGGGTTCGGGCGCTTAATCGGCAACTGTGCGGAAGCTGTTCTGGAAGAGAAGAGAGTAAAGGCAAGCCCCGACATCAGGAAACGCGAATACGCGATTAGACGGTCCATTCATTGCAATCATACAAAACTCTACGTTTTCTCTGTTTTCTTTCAACGACTGTCCACGTGTACGGAAATCTCCTGCTTACATATCTCTCAGGGCATCTGAAGCTGTGCCGTGATGAACAGCCTGCCAAAACCCAAGGACACAACGTTCCTGCCTCGTATCCAATGCACACATATGATTCTTATCCGTCAATGTTGGCAAGCGAGCTGACGAGATGTGACTGTACAGACAAGGCACTGATGCCTCGGTCTTGAAAGCGCGACAACATTTGTTTAGGCATAGATTAAACAGGGATATCCCACCAAAACACACACTGGAATAGATTTCATGTGTGAGCGAACGCCTAGGCTTGGAGATAGAATGCTCACTTACGTCTAGAAGACGCACCCTCATCCAAATCACAGACCCTCCATGAAACGAAACTCCAACCGTCCCAATCGGCCTCATTGACCACCTGCGAAGAACATATCGCCTCATGGCCTGCAGCACGAACACGTTGAAACAACCATGGCAGCAGCTTGCACTCCAATACCTCTGAAGCCTAGCCGACCTTCATAAGACTTCATGACCGCACAAACAACGACGCCTTGAAAACCCACACCAGAAACACCACGCATTCCAAACATTCTGAAGAATGTCTTCCATATTCTCCGTATCAAAATTTCTTTCTAAAAGTCGCGGGAAATCTGGCCGACGCGATACCGCAACCGTGCCGTCAAGGACGGGGTCGCTGATGAGTGTCATCGACAAGGAAAAAGACAGGAAACCGTCTGTTCCTCCTCCCATCCCACCCCCGCCCCCAGCCACCGTCGCAGTCGCAGTCATTGCCGAACAGCCACCTCCTACAAACCTTGATACTTCAAAGGCCGGTCCTAGTACTGAGCTTGAGCCTGTCTCAGAGAAACACGCTCCTCCTCTGGCATTCACCAACCCTATCCCCATCTCGCCCGAGACGAGAATCCAGGAGCAAACGACATTTGTCGAGGAGCCTGAACCCGTCTTTGAACCCATCCCTGAACCCATCCCTGAACCCGCTCCTGAACCCGTCCTCCTTCCCCTGCCACAATCCGAATTTCCTGTGGCCGCACCGAACTCTGTTGAGAGGGTGGAATCTCTTGAGGAACCTGGCTACGCCGTTGTTCTACAGCCTGAAGCGAAGGTCTCCGAGACGGAATGGTCGGCATTGGGAAAGCAGCAGCGAGGCCAAGGAGCAGAGTGTTGAGCTCGCAAAACGCGCCGAGAACGAGGATGTCCCGCCAATCGTCGATGCTGACCTGAACAAAGACAGCGAAACCCTCGCACTTGAAAAGACGGCCGTTTCACTAGGCCGACTCCAGGAGCTTGAAGACACGCTCGAACTTGCCAAGGAAGATCTCCAGTCGAAATCAAACATGATCAACGACCTGCGCAATGAAATTCTCCAGATATCTATAGACATGGAGAGGCTGAGGATGATGAAGGAGGAGGACGCCGAGGTCGCTGCACGCGACAAACAGGAACTCCAGGACGAAATTATGACGTTGAGGATAGAGAAGGAGGAGATCCGCGACGCCGCTGCACTCGACAAACAAGAGCTTCAAGAGGAAATCCTGAGATTGAGGGCGGAGAAGCAGGAGGTAGCCGACGTCGCTGGACAGGAGCTTCAGGAAAGAATTTTCAGGTTGAAGATGGAAAAGCAGGAGGTGGCCGACATCGCTGCACGCGAGCTTCAGGATGAAATTCTCAGGTTGACAATGGAGAAGCAGGATGTCGCTGACTTCGCCGCACAAGAGAAGCAAGACCTCCAGGAGGAACTTTTGCGCTTGAAGGGCATCATCGAGGTCGAAAGGCTCGACAACGGCGAGCGGGTCACCAACCTGGAGGAGAAGAAGGAGGCCCATTTGGAGCAGATTCAACGCCTGGAGGAGGAAAAGGAGGCTCATTTGGAGCAGATTCAAAGTCTGGAGCAGCGCATCAAGAACCAGAAAGAGGAGGTCGGCGATGTTTATCGCAGGAACGATGAGCTGGAGACCAGACTCCAACATCACGAGGACAATGCCGCAGATGGGAGGGATGTAGTTGCGGAGAAGGAAAACCACATCAAGATGGTTGAATTGAACAACGAAAACCTCGCATCTCAGCTTCTCCGTCTTCAAATCTCCCTGAATGGTGCCAAACGTCAAAATCGCATGCTGATGGACCAACTTCGCCAGCAGGCAAATGAGCTTCAGCTCAGCAAGATAGGCCCCAGCCGCCTCGGCGCCGCGTTACTCGGCCTTAAAGGAACGTCCAATGCTCCACCAGAGGTCCGAGCAGAGAGCGCGATGACGACCGTCAAATTGTTGAACGAGGAGATCTTCCAAACCGCCGCGTCGCTGACTGATCGTCTTGAAAGCGTCTCAAAGAGGTTCGTCATCGAGGATGAGAGTGCTGCTGCACTGGCGGAGATGCTGAAGTCGATGCTTGGCTTAGAGCTGGTCAAGACCTTGCAAAAGGAAGCGTCGAATATGCCCGAAGATTTCAGTCCTTTCATTCAAATCGCGCTCCAAGGATGCCTGATCGCCTCTTGCATGCACATCATCACTTCGTGGTATCCTCCTGAGTGGGACTATGCAGCTTCTTGTATGCTTTGTATGAAAGAATCAGAGGAACAGGTGAGAGTCAGTCTGATATCTTTTCATAATGGTCAATACTAACTCTTGCGGCAGGTGGGCTTGCTATTGCGCTACCTTGGAGAAAAGCGACTCAACAGAATTGCGTGCCTCCTTCAGATAGGAATACGAAGTTGATCGCATATTTAACTGAGCAACTCCATGCCCTACTAACCGTTTGTGGGTGGTCGAAGCAGAGCGAAGTCGAGGATATTCTGCGGGAGAAGTATGCCAAGAGGATAGCCGACATGGTCTCTCATGCCCTCCAACTCAACAGCCTGACGACGGCTGGAGGAAATGGCGAGTTGGAAGCTATGATGGTCGATCCAGGAAAGATGTTTGACGTGGATAAGATGGCAAACGACGCGCCGTTTGGGTCGAGCGATGAGGACAGGATCCAAAACAATCGACCTCCGGCGGAAGAGGTGGTCTGCACTGTTGCTCTGGGCTGAAACGACTCGACACTGCTGGACTAGAAGCGGAACAGGTACTTCTTAAACCGAAGGTGGTCCTAAATGGTGTTCTATGGTAAAAAGGTTTCCGTAAGTTGCGTTATTTATGTACTAGTTCAGAACGCGTTTATTCTTACCTGCCAAGGTGATGTTGGCTGTCAAATCATAATATGTTCAAGAAACGTTTATGCGATTATTTAATTTGTTGAGAATTGGTCGTGAAATTTTTAAGCGAAGAAGGGCAATATTTGTCGAGACAATGTCTGAGGTGGACAGAACATGACTCCAAATAGCCTTGAGAAAGAACCGTCAAGGCTTACGCTCGTTGAATTGAAGCTTACGCCTTGCTGAGCCGATGAGGAGATATGCCACCAAGTTTGCAACAGGGTGGAAGGGAGAACGTGCTGGTCATGTGTCCATAATCACCCTAATTCAGCGTGGAGTCATCATATGCCTGATAAGGGCTGCTTCAAATTTCTCGCGCAGACCCATTTTATCCTCCGACATCACTTCATGGTGAACATCTTGACAGTCTGGTAGCGGCAAGGCGCCATGTTTTTAGAGGTGGTGACATAATGGGACGCTTGAAACTTCGATATCAAAAAACGAGGATCATGGCAATCTCGAGCAAGGCCTCCTGTGGATAGGTATGAATAGGACTCCTGGGAAAGCATCGCTGCCGCCCATCTTGAACGTTAAAAGTTTAGCAGACGTCATGATAATAAGAATACGGCTCTGTCGTAAGCTGGGGTTCTAGTAAGGGGCGACGAAGTGGTCGGGAAGGAGCATGTCCGAGTGTCAGTGACTCGACTCGCACGAGGCTAAGGGGAGGGTCTTGAAGCAAAATCCAAACTTCCAGACGAAACCCACACGTTTTGACAGCCTCATGGCGTAAACCGCAGGCTCTGAAGGCAAAAAGGAGAGAGCGTAATACGGCCAGGGTCCAACTCAGTCTCTCTGTACAATTTTCAATCATGCAACCAACTCCTTCTCCTCACTCGTTTCCTCTATCACTCTGGCCGTCTTCGCGCTTTGGCGCGTACTGTACTACAATTGGGCTATCGGCAGCTGCTATCTATGGCACCGTCAGGGTCGTCAAGCTCTGGGGCGACGTCCAAAGAGCTCATCTGGCAGCTCTCGAAAAAGGCAGACGACAGGAGGAGGAGTTGGTCTCGCTTCGGCAATTGCTGAAAGAAAGGGACGCAGAAATTGGGCAAAGGAAGGCAGCAGTGCTGTCATATTGCGGAGGATATCGACAGACTTCGGAAACACGTAATTGATCTTGAAAAGGATCGTGAAGGTGCAAGGAAGCAGAACCAGGCGCTGGTCGACCAGACGAGAAATCTTGGCTCACGGAATCAACAACTGGAATCAGAATTGCGCCGCGCTAAGGTTGAACATGCGCAGGTCGCTGAGCTGCTTAGTGTTTCGCACAGCTGAGCTGAAAGGAGCTCAGGCTTTCTTGACGAAAGCTGACCAACTGTCAGGTGCCGACGTTATTCAAATTGGTGGAGGAGTTGAATGGGGAAATCATGCAGACGGCTGCATCGATGGCGGAAAGAACTGGCGATCGAGCAGAAGAAAGTCGACGGCGAGGAAGAGGAAGAGCAGAAAGCCGAAGCATATGCAAGGACGGAAGACATTATTGGGTCCCGGATGACGAATTTGCTCAAAACGTCCGAACACCACGAGGATCCTATATTGGTCCAAATCGCTCTGCAGGCTAGTATGTCTGCCTACAGTCATTGGATTGTATCCTCCTGGGCCTTTGAGTCTCCCGACGATGAACACATGCTCAGCGAAATCTATGCCAGGGTGCGAGAAACGGGTGAGATAAAAATCGTATTTTAAAAATCGATAACTAACCACCATTTCGGGTACACTGCAGAAGAACAAGCAGTTTCTGGTCGGTGGCGACAACTGACAAGAAGCCACTTGCAGCGCATGCTGGTGCAAGAGCCGGACCTCACCACTGATATGGTCGACGCATGTGCCAAAATTTTCGTCGTGGCCGGTCTGAAGGGGATCCCCTCAGCAGTGCACGAGCGTATCATGGACAAGTTCGGAAAGACGATATCGAGGCTGATGACACAGGCACAACAACTGAACAAAAAGATCGGGGAGGGTGTCACTTCTTGCGACCTGGAGGCCCTGTATATCGCTCCTGATGTTGCCTATAACGTGTCGATGATGGAGGATGCTCTTGGAACGCCAGCTGGCAAGGAAGAGAAGGATATGCACGAAAAGATCCTTTGTACGACAGATCTAGGTCTGGTGCGGGCGGAGAAGATTTCCGGGAGGATTGGTGAATGGCAGGAATCCGTGCTCCTGAAGCCTAAGGTGATGCTTCACTCTGGGATCTTGGGCAGTAACGGTAATGCTGAATGATCTGGGCGCCGACATTTACGTTCTTTACGGTATTTATGACCATGTATGTATGATCTATAAGCATTCAAAATTCAGGCATTATTTTTCGATTAAGTCAAGACACTCCAAAGCTTACTTTACTGCTCTGCCCCTCGTTTTCCTATCTCTGAATCTCTCAAAATACGTCGATCGTAATAGAATTTGGCAAGGGTTTGGAACCGACACTAATGGTGAGGAGTACCAGCAAGCTTGCGATAATCTTTTGCTGAAAAGACAGGCTTCAAGAGTCGCCTAAGGGACCTTCACTCAGAAATGTGTCCATTAACCGATTTAATAGAAACGAGTCGGCCTGCATTTGTATTTCCACAGATGACGATGAATGCGCAGAAATTTAAATGCGAAACCTAAGTTTCGAGATTCTCTGATCTTGAGAAAACTACCAGCACGGCAAGTAATCTCTGCATGTTTCCGCGCATTGCGTAGAAGTCCGATAGCATCCTGGAAAGGCGATAAGTGGTAGTTCGGAAGACAATGAAAAAGCGAGGTGGCTGTGCAGATTGATCATCAGATTCGACGACTCTCACACGAACATCGTGCTATCTTGTCCTCCACTTCTATCGTCTCAGCTTCAGTTGGTTCAAGCTTCTGAGATCCTGAACTCTATCTGTGCCTCTCTCTTATGGGGAAAGAGAAATCTGTGAGTCGGGAAGTCGAGACTCGACAGCTTCGTAGTAGTAAATCCGGGATGAAGTGCTTGGGCTGAACTCTTTTGCCTTGCTCTGCTTTGTTTGGGATAAAAGGGTACACGAAAAACATCGAAAAGGAAATACCTTGTCGTGACTTCGCCATGGACAACAAATAAGGATGGAATTGCAGCCTGGTTCGCCGTTATGCTCAAGGGGTGTCGTTATTACGATGCAAGGGTGAATGCCATTTATACACAAAAGTATTCCGTTAGTACCTTGTATATTCTACATCTCGTAAAGCTCTAACTGTACACTACGTTTCGGGCCCGCGTGTATATAGGACGATAACATGATCGTAAAATTGCCGAACGAAGTAAAAGATATATCATCCTTCGTCGGTGCACATCGTCATTCCGTCTTCTTGACGGACAGGCCCAACGATCAAAAAGTGTCGTACGTGTATGAATATAACCTGGAAAAGCATAAAGACCCTGCTATCAGTACGTTTTTTCGGTCCTTAAATTTTCCCTGATTAATCCCCCAGAATTCAACGAATATATCCCCAATGATGGGCCCATTCCACACCCAAAGTTTTATTATATCAAAGATCCATATCCTCCTCCATTGCTCGACGATTCAGTACCTCCACCGTTTGTTCCTTACGCTTGCCCTATTTCCTCTGCACACAAAGAAATGGCAGCTGTCAGGATGGTCGTAGCAACAGCATTAGCAGCACCTCCGCTGCAGACTGAAATTTCTCAGGCATCAACTTCTCGAGCGACTCTGGATAACATTCCCCAAAGAAATGAAGCACCCGATGCCAGAAAGCTTCGAGAAATTGAGGCTTTTCATCAGAATGTTACAGTCAGTTCTTATAGTTTTTGGCGCTATCCCTCTATTTTGCTTACCAAATGTGAAGGCAATAGTTGACCCTCGCCTAGCATATCGTGCACAGTATCTCGAGAAGAAAGTTGATGATTTCTCAAATATAACACCGGTGAAGAAGGTCGATCCATATGAAGAAGGTGCGCCATCTGCAGCTTACGCGACTGATGTCGCATGTGCATGCTCAATTTCTACACTTTACCTGAAATGGCAGAGCAGTCTCTGAGAAGTTCTTCTTCTGTCAAAGATGAGGCAAACGACTTCCTCAGCTCGATCTTCCCTTCCGTGAAAGAAGAGCCATCACCTTCAGTAATCACGCAGGACATGGAAGATACTGTATCCCTTACTCCTGAAGGTTTGTACCAAAATTTGTTCTACCGACTTCATCTAATCATTTTAGTCGGGATTGAGTATGAACCGTCTGCGGAACTTCTGGCTGCCTTTAGCATGCTCGTCGATGATCCTCCAGAAGCGCCTCATGTGCAGGTGAAGCCTGAGCCCGTCGATATAGAAATTCCCGGTTAGTTAAATGATCTTAAATCTTGCGAACGCGGAACTTGCTCTGAGAAAGTTGGCAGAGTACAAGCCCTCTGCAGAGTTGCTCGCTTCCTTCGCTACACTCTCTTCTGAACCAAGTGATGCTGCAGACGGTAGGGTCAATGTGAAAGAAGAACAAGATGTTCAAATCAAAGTCAAAGCGGAACCAATGGACGACCACAGCTTCGGTAGGTCTCGTCTCCTAACTCAGATTTAACTCGTGGCTTATCCACCCTTCAAACCAGCATTATCATTTAACGAGCCACCAAGCATGAAGTTCGCCAAGAAGCATACATATTTAGGCCAGGAGCATCGTCCCTGCAGTCTAGACCCTATACAAATCAAATCGGAACCTGAAGAGCATTACACTGAACCTCACACAACCCGTACTTACCCTCGCAACTCGCAAGTGGGTCCAACGCGAGACCCCCGTATTAGACAGCGAAATACCAGTAAGTCAAGTCCGTCATTCAAGGTCATACATATCGCAAACCTTCCTTTCCAGCCCCGGTCATCTTAGTTAAGAGAGAAGGTGACCACGCGGATCGAGGTAAGAATTCTACCTGGTCCTCCTGCTTAATTTCCGGGCTTTAATGGCGGCTGCTCTGTTTCAGTTCACATACCTTCCAAGCGCATCAAAACAGAACCTCAGGACTGATAGCATTTGCGTTTAGTATTTGAGAATCGGAATACATCCAATCTCGGTGTGCTAGTACAGAAATATGTGATCCTCCAATTTCATTGCCAAATTTTAGCTAATAATTATTTATAACTTTTACTTGAGTTTGGTTCTACAGAGTCTAACTGAACCACGGTTTTCTGCCAACAGTGTAGTGACTAGTCGCTAGTCGACATCATCGTGGCGTGCTACACGCACGATCCCGGGCCGCGAAACCGCTGCTGGGCTCAAGAGGGCGACTTTGGCAGCCTGCAGCTTGATTCCCAACCATCACCATCTGATTTCTCTTTCGCGCTTTCTTCTGCTTTTGCACACCATCAACCCGTGAGCGATGAAATTAGAATATTCCCTCCTTCCGCTCCTCATCAAGAAATTTGTAACGAACAGAAGGAAACTGGTTATAGAACCTCGGGAGATGCATTCCTGCCTTGAAGTGCAGGAAATCCTCGACCTTATTTTCACTCAGGTCTACCATGCTTATCCAGGACGACCTTCACGGAATGATTTAATTTCTCTGGCTTTAACGTGCCATTATTTTAGCGAGACCGCTCTGGACATCCTGTGGCATACTCAGCAAAACCTTGTACCCCTTATAAAGACCTTGCCCTCTCATTGTTGGAATGAACGTCCGAGCGATGGTTTTGAGAGGATGTTTGTAAGTTGGTTCCTATTCAACATGTCAATCCCTATTTTTAATAAGGATTCCTAGGCTCTTTCTGAAGACAAGCCCACGGACGACGAGTTCAGGAGATTTGCGTCTTATGCTCGGCGGATTAGACGAATCAATTATCTTCCCTATCCTTTCCACCTTGAACGGATGCCGCAAGGTACACACCGCCGTTCCCACAATTTCGCACTGCACGGTGTATCCGCGTTTAATTGGGAGAGTTACCCGTTGGATTTGACAGCCTTGCGCTCCATTTGGGAGGACAGACAAAATAAATCGATTACTCTGTTTCCGAGCCTACTACGCCTGGAATTCGTCAATATCTCTCACGCTAGGAAATGCTTGGACATCTTCTTGCAAACTAAAGGCATCTCTGTCAGTCTCCAATGGAGCGACTCCCATGAGAACATTACCTCTTTGTTTCCTACTATTGAGCGATATGCCCTCAGCATGCAGGAACTTGATTTGGGCCCATTACAGGAATTTCAAAAAGAAAATTGCACGCACCTGTCACGTTTGGTATCCCAGATGACTGACCTACGCCGACTCTCGTGTGCTTCACGCATCCTTGACCTGCCTGCTATTCAGCACCTAGCATCCCTGGCCCATGTCCACAGTTTGCAAATTGCCAACACGTCAGGCCAAATTTCGCATGCCTTGCGGTCCAGGTCCAGCTCGGATCCTCCTTTCCTGAATTACATCGCCTCATTATGCCTGAGGTCGATTTTGCCAATTTCGTCGGCCTCCTGAACAACTTGCGTCCTCTGCAGCTGCAAGAAATCTCAATCTATATTCCCAAAGTCCTCCCAAAAGCTGACCTCCGCGATGCCTTTGAGGCGCTCCAGCACGGCAGCTCTGCGTTATCCAACGTCCACCGCATCATCTTCAAGCATACCCCTCCTTTTAACTACAGAATGCGAAGAGGGACCGATTCAGATGTATTTCCAACCATATACATCCAGGCGTTTACACTGAAGCCCCTGCTGTCGTTCAGGCACCTTTCAGTCCTTGAATTGGATGTTCCTTGTCGAATCGATCTTGGAGACAACGATTTCATGGCAATGGCCGACGCATGGTCATATCTCAAGCGCCTCCAACTTGGCTCGCTGGGAGAATGGAACTCCATCCACATGATTACTTATGACGGCTTCCTATATTTTTTGCGTCAGTGCCGTGGACTAGAATATCTGTCTTTCTCGTTTAATGCAGGGAGCGAGATTCCTACACTCTCCCAAATCCCTCCTGAGTGCATCAACCAAAGAATCACCTATCTTTATGTCGGCGACTCAGACATTGGCGCAAATACACCGGAGTCAGTCGCCAAATTCTTTGCACAAGTCTTCCCAAAACTATGTGGCATTGGGGGGAAATGGTTAGCACAATCACCGATTCTCGGGGGAGTTAGTAGAAACCAATGGGATGATGTAGCCAAGGCTTTGGTGACTTTTAGGTAGGGCTTTCTTTCACCGTGAGTTGAAATTAGAAAGTCTTGAAGCTTTGAATGTTCACTGAACGGAGAGTCCCAATTTAATTCAAATCAAGAACATATGCTACTTGAAAGCCTGAGGGATTTCATATCTCTCAGCGTCAATCCATCATCAATGCTATCATGAATAACAGATTCATGATTTACCTGCAGTTTTCATTGCAATGCGTCCCACATTTCAGAATGTTGCTTCTTATGTGGTAAGAGAAGAATTCAAATTACAAGTTACCTTCGGTCAATTAATATTTCTTTACAATTCATTCATCAGATTCAAGGCGCGCCAAAAAGCCCTCAACGCCATCTTTAACGAGCTCGTCAAATGTCATTTCATCTAGCCTTTCTGTTCTTGCCCATGTCTCCAGTTTCCTATTCTCAAAATCGATAAAATATGCCCATTCACAGAAGAGACCATTAGCGAGGAAATCTCCTGCAACCAATAGGATGAGCCTTAGGAGAAGAACAGAAAGACAACAACCTACTTGAGTCAATCATATGCTTGAGTTCTCCACTCTGAATTGCAGGGAGAGCAGCAGCGCCTTGTGTCTTGGCGAGCAGGCAATACCAATCTGAGAGACTCTGCTCGCCGATGCCTACATTGGAGAAGCCTGCCTTCGAGTATTTATCCTGGATTTCGACAGTTGGTTTCTCAGCTTCATTAACCCAAGTAATCTCAGCCACAAGTTTAGCCATCTCATCGCAATTTTCAGGGCCGAGGCCGAGTATGAATTTGACAATATCGGCCCCTAGGCCACTCGGGTAAGAGTCCCAGTGGTTATAGGAGCCGTAACGTTGTGCAGCGATGATGAATCCTAAGAGCCCACGAGTGCCCATTTTAGTAAATCAGGGAGTGTTGAGATGCAATGAGAAAAATTCAGGGTGGATCGATGTATTCAGGCCTCGGAGAGAATGCAGTCCTGAAAATCAACGGTAGTGAGAACAAAATCTAAGACAGTTAGTGAAAATGGCAAATGCACTGGCGTTTGGAATTAAGCGAAAGCAGACAAAAAGAGCGCAAAAAGTAAACAGTAAGACGAAAAGGTGCCTACCTTGCAGATCTGAAAGAATAAGTGTGGAAGGAACAGCAGAAAGGCCACACTGGCAGAGACATAGTTTCCCACAGCTTATGTAAATGAATCGCTCTTCTTCCTTTGTTTCTTGAACAATGAATTCACGCGCCCATTGAATCTTCCTTACGGTCGAAGTTTTACCTAGAAATGTCGAGGAAAGAAAATTTTGAAGTGGCAGTTCCATTCAGTCTTTACCTCTGTCGAATCGTCAGGATCACTCAGGAGAGCGACGCGTCACTAATTAATGACCAAAACGCGATCACGTGGTGGTTCCAGAAAACCTGGTCCTTGGCTCGATATCAGACATCTATATAGTTAAAGGAAAGATTTCCCATCCGCCATAAAACGGCCTGCGTGACCATTGCAATCCCGCCTGAGAGACGCGCTCTGATTGGCTGGGGCCTGGGCACAACTTCAAGCTGGAAGTTGGGTGCACGTGTAGGTCTTCTGCACGTGATACTGCCCGTGCGATGCGACAACAACATGATCGGGATTCGGTATCAACGATCGCATTCCTTCTTCCCTCAGCCAGCTACTATCCAGCGTGTGCGGAGCCAACTGCACCGCTGCCGGTGGCAGACCATCCTGGAACACCTCAGGCTTTGGTCGTGATATTGACGGCCGCCGGTCTCTCTTAAACAACTTGCCCAGCCAGACCAGGACGGAGTCTAGCAGGGTGGGATCTTAGCTTAATATCAGGTATGCCCTTCTTTCTTTTCTTTTCTTTTTTCATTGTTTCCATCCACTATGACCCAATCCACAGAATCCCGGTATCATGATGTTGAACGCGCCAGATCATCTGTACGCGCACTGGGACGAGAACAACGTTCGGGTGATGTTGACCAACCCGGTCGACGACGTGCTCCGCAGCTACGCCGTCTATCTCCAGCAGCCCCCATGGTACAGTAACTATTCTGTCTGCTGTTATGTCATTGATGCGATCTATTTATCTAGCCTCCTGCTCCTCAGCCGAATGGTGCCTTGCTCGCCGCTCCCCGAAGGTCTCCTCCTCCAGCTGTTGATCCAGCTGTCCAAAGTATGCGTAGATTTCTGCCCAGCCTTTACCCCTTCTGACTCAACCCAACGGCAGCAGCTCCAGTCCCTGTTCACACTCCAGGAGCGCCCGCTTTGCAACCTCCTGCCCTGCAGTTACCTCTTCCAGTTCCATGCGCACGGCACCTGCTGCCCAAAGTATGTGTACCTTCTTACCTCTCACGTTGAAGCATGGCCTGATCCCACTACAGCTCGCCGACCCCGTGGTCTGTTCGAAGCTGCTCGCCAGCCTTACACCGAGACTGGGCTGCGACACGATCTCGGCAGGATGGACATCGCTTGCCGCAGGTGTGGCGCTACCCACTGGAAGGACGAGATACTCTCGAAGGGCTCTTTGCGGAACCCGTTATTCGGGATATGTTGTGCGAATGGTCGTGTCCAGCTCCCAGAGGTACAAGATCCACCCGAGCCTCTTCGGACTTGCTGTCATCCCAAAATCCATTGGCAAAAAATTTCCGAGAGGACATGTGGAAGTACAACCGTACGTTCGCATTCACCTCACTCGGTGTCACCGAGGATCACTCCATCAATCAAAGGAGAGGGCCGCCCGTCTTCCGTATTTCTGGGGAGCTCCATCATTCGTCGGGAGCGCTTACTCCAGCAGAGGGACGTCGTCCCCGATATGCACAGCTGTACATTTATGAACCTCGAGCAGCACTAGAAGCACGCGCCAGCCAGAATCGAGACCTCAACATCAACCTTATCGCACACCTTCAGGTCATGCTCTCTGAAAACCATCAGTATGTCCCTGTGTATAAGCATGCATATGAAATTCTTCAAGCCCATGGCGATGTACCAGATGCGCAAGTCCGACTGCGTCTTGAACCTGGGGTCGACCGAAGACGGTACAATCTACCAACTGCAGATGAGGTGGCCGTCATCTTGCCAGGTGATGGGTCCTGTGGACCTCGAGACATTATCCTCCGCCAACGAGGCGGTCCCTTGCATCGCATCAGCGATTTGCACCCAGCTTACACCCCTCTTCAGTATCCCTTGCTCTTCCCTCGAGGGGAGAACGGCTGGCACCCACAACTTCAGCTTCAAGTGCTTGAAAATGAGGGACAGGGAGGTAATCCACATGCAGGAGAGGATGAAGAGGATGGGGAGGCTCAGCTTGGTGATGAGGAGAACCCACGCAGTAGGCGGATGACATTGCTACGGCATACCCGTATCGCCTGCACTATCGCCCGGGTGAATTCAATGCTCTGCTTCGAGGAGGGCGACTCTTTACACGTTACGTTGTTGATATGTATGCTTCCGTTGATCAGCAAAGGCTACGTTGGATTGAGCTCAACCAGGCACAATTTCGGGCCGCCAGATACAATAACCTTGAGGACGCGAATATGGCAGATCCAGACAGCCTCGACCTTCATGAGATCGGTCAACGTGTTTTTCTTCCCTCTTCCTACATTGGTGGACCACGGAATATGGGTCAACGGTTCCAGGATGCGATGGCCATTGCGAGGTATTATCGCAAGGTTGATATCTTCCTCACCATGACCACAAACCCATGCTGGGATGAAATCGAACGAGAGCTTCTGCCGGGGCAGACTGCCTACGATCGTCCTGACTTGGTGACCCGCGTCTTCCAGATGAAGAAGGATGCCCTGATCGACTACATCTACAAGAAGGGCATCTTCGGTCGTGTGGTAGCCTATGTTTACACGATTGAGTTCCAAAAGTGTGGGCTCCCGCACGCCCACCTCCTGATCTATCTTGACGAGGCCTACAAGCTCTTGACACCTGAAGCAATTGACTCCTGTATCATGGCTCACTGGCCTGACCAGCAGACTCAGCCGCGCCTATTTGAGGTCGTCAAAAGGTGCATGGTGCATGGGCCATGCAATGACCGCTGCTTGGTAAACGGCAAATGCTCAAAAGGATTTCCGAAGCCTTTTTCTGAGTTCACGACCATGGACGACAATGGCTACCCCCAGTATTATCGGCCTGACAACGGTGTCGCTGTTGAAATCAATGGACACCTTATCAACAATCGGTACATTGTCCCGTTCTGCCCCTTCCTGTCCTTGACGTTCGACTGCCACATCAATGTTGAGTGTGCTGTCAGCATATCCTCTATCAAGTACATTTTCAAGTATGTCTACAAGGGTCCTGATCGTGGTTCTCTGGAAGTGGACTTGAAGAATGAGGTTGCGCGTTTTGTGGATGGGAGGTACATTTCTGCAACGGATGCAGCATGGAGGATATTCAGTTTTGAGACCCATAAACAGATCCCGAACGTGGTTCGTCTGCAGGTTCACCTCCAAGGTCAGCATATGGTCAGGTTTGATCCCAATGCAGATGCTCAGGATGTAATGGAGGGGGCGGAGGCTGCTAAGACAACATTGACAGCTTATTTTGAGGCAAACAGTGATGGTGGGCCACTTGGGATGGAGGCGCGGCGCCACACCTACCAGGAGTTTCCTCAGCACATGACCTTCAACAAGTCGACGAAAAAATGGAAGATACGCTCTCAGGGTTTTGCTATAGGTCGCATGTATTTCCTCAAGCCGACAGCAGGTGAGGTCTTCTATCTTTGTACCCTCCTCACTGTTGTGAAGGGTGCTACTTCCTTCGAGGACCTCAAACATGTCCCGGACCATCCTGATCCATTCCCTACTTATCATGCAGCTTGCGTCGCTCGAGGATTGCTAGAGGATGATGGTGAATGGAGGATCTGCCTCACCGAGGCTGCTGCCATGCATACAGGTACTCGGCTCCACCGCCTCTTTGTCACACTCCTCATCTTTGGTGAACCAGCACAACCTGATCATCTGTGGGATGAGTTCAAGCTGAGTATCTGTGATGATCTCGAACACTGCCTGCATGCGATGGGTATCAACAATCCTTCAGAAGAGGCAGTTTGCGACTATGGCCTGTCATTGATCAACCGCTTGCTTCAAGATCATGGGCATACTCTGGATGACTGGCCTTCCATGTCTAAACCTATAGAGAACTGGGATGCAGTGACTGTAAACCGCCTTATCCTTGAACAGCTCAACTATGACTGTGAGCAAGAACTGGCTGATCTTCAGAACTGCCTTGGGCAACTGAATGCTAGGCAGCGTGAAGCCTATGAGAGTGTGACCAGCTCGATTGCAGCAAAAGATGGGCAGATCTTCTTCCTGAATGGATCTGGCGGGACTGGCAAAACATTTGTCTACAACACCATCTGTGCCAAGCTCCGTAGTGAGGGCCATATCATCCTCTGTGTTTCCTCCTCTGGAATTTCTGCTCTTCTCATCCATGGTGGAAGGACTGCTCACTCGACATTCAAGATCCCTATTGATGGCCTCAATGAGCACACGATCTGTCCCATTCCCAAAAGGTCAGACAGGGCTGAACTAATGAAAGCCGCGGTGGCTGTTATCTGGGATGAGGTTGGAGCTCAGCACCGACATGCTATTGAAGCAGTTGACTGCACTCTTCAAGACCTTCGTGGGGTGAACCGGCCTTTTGGAGGGCTAACTGCTGTTCTTGGTGGCGACTTCCTACAGACACTGCCTGTCGTACAAAGAGGCTCTCGCGAGGAGATCGTCAACTCCACCATTCGACGCTCACTGCTCTGGGAGCACATCCATGTCTTGCACTTAGTCGAGAATATGAGGCTTAATCCAAATGATGCTGACTCGGTGCAATTTGCTCAGTGGCTCCTTGACGTCGGTCATGGGTGGAACATTGACCAAGACTCTCAACTTGCTCTGGATGAGGGCATGTGTGTTGCAGACCAGGCAACTTTAGTCTTTGATAGATTCCATTTATCCTGGGATAGAAAGTGATCCTCCGCCTCCAGGTGATTACTTTGCAAACCGTATGATCCTTGCTCCCCGCAATGCCGATGTTGCTGCCCTCAATGAGGAAATCCTTGGACAGATGGCTGGGGAGGTCCGCCAGTACTTCAGTGCTGATAAGCTCATACATGAAGCTGAGGCTGACCCAGAGCAGCATGATGTGGTGCCTGTTGAGTTTCTGAGAGCACTGACACCTTCAAGCCTCCCTCCTGGAGAACTCAACCTCAAGGTTGGCTGCCCCGTTATCCTCTTGTGCAATTTGTCACCATCTGATGGCCTCTGCAATGGCACTCGCATGATCATCACCCACATGTGCGACCGCATTTTGGAAGCTCACTTGGTTGGGGGTGAACATGATGGAGAGATTGCTATGATCCCTCGAATCAGTCTTACGCCATCCAACAACACACAGACGGCATTTCACTTCAAGAGACGCCAGTTTCCAGTTAGGCTTGCATTCGCTCTTAGCATCAACAAGGCCCAGGGCCAGTCTGTTCGCTATGTTGGCATCAACATTTCTGTTCCTGTTTTTGCTCATGGCCAGCTCTATGTTGCTCTTTCACATGCGACATGCAAACAGAATGTGAAGATCCTCCTTCTAGACAATGCTGATGTTAGAGCTACAAAGAACATTGTATATCCTGAGGTACTACTGTAGATGGGCTATTTGTTTTTTTCTTTCATTGGTATACAATCTTTTCTCCTGTGTAATACCCTATGCCTCCAGTGCTGGATTAAAGAGCTTCCTGAAGTTGATATCATCCAGCCTCATTTTGAATTGTAGCATTGACGTTAGACAAAACATATGATCCTTGATCAGGATTGTCAGCAACCTGACTTCCGACCATGGGTGTTCCTAGACTGACTGACCTCACTCAGTCCGAAACATCTTTATGCCCTTTAAAAAAGTGACTCTCTCCAATGTCGCCTTCACATCCAGCAGCTTTCCCTTCTTCCCCTCCACACTATTTCTCATGTCTGATGCCCCATCTGGCTTTGCCTCTCTTTCTGCAATTGCTGCTTTAGCCTATCCTCGACTGCTTGGGACTTCTGCAAACTCTTGCCTCCTCGAAATCGATGCCTAACTCCACATTGGTGGCACCCACTGCAAGTCACTCTATGGTGTCCTGAGGTACTGGAATGATGCCAACATATTTTTTGACAAGGAGGAGCCTGGACTCTATAAGGTCACTGTCATCATGAGTAATAGGTCCTTAAGTGGTGGCAGCTGCATTGACATACCCTCCTGCCATAGCTCGCCAAGGCCGATCCTGCTGGCATCAAACAGCCTGTCAATGATGTCACTGATTATCAATTCATGGGTGACATCCAAGACGCATGTTCCTATCCTTTTTTTGCTGTTGAGCTCCTTCTCATATATTTTCCCAGATCACCTACCTTGGTCCCATTCCCAACCCCACTATATCAACAACCTGGCCAACCCCAAGCCAAGCATCAATTACCAGCAACCCCCCTTCCTGATTGCCTCTGCTATTACATCTGACATTGACAACACTAGGAAGGCATTCAACCTCACCGTTCCTCTGTACATGTCAGCATGCAAAGATGCCCCAGCCCTCAAACCCATAGCACCTCTCAAGTGCATCTTCGCGGACCTTCCAAAGTGGTCAAAGAAAAAGCCCATGCCATACCCAAATCGATACGTCGCTGTCTCTGGCCATATCACAGATGTCCTCTTTCATGATCCCAATGCCAAAAACAAAGTTGTCGATCGCTTCATTGTCACCTTCAAGGATATCGCCTTTCTCGGGTCCATTGGTCAGACTCCCTCTGGCAGGACAGGCAGTGTGCCGAACACTTTAGACAGTGAGTTTTGATCCTCTGCCTTTTTTTGCTTTCATCACTTTCTTACTTTCTTTTAATGTGCAGCTCCCACCTGATTTTCCCGCACAGCTGGGAAAAACCTCTTCGGAAGTCGTGCCAAAGCCACCAATGCCATCCCCAGCACATCTGCCACACCCAACAATGCCACTGCACCCCAGACTCCATTGGCTTCTGCCAGCAATTCATCATCATCCCCTGTGGAGGAGCCTTCCCCTCTGCCTCCAGTAGCTGGACCATCCACTCGCATCACCAGCAAACGTCGCCATGTAGAGGAGGAAGTCGAGGAGGGGGAGGAGGCCCTTGAGTATTGTTGATGTCATCTATTGTATTTTATCTCTATCTATCTTCACTTTTTCTTAGTGTTACTCTTGAGTCTCCCAAACTCCTGCAAGCTGCCAAGTTGCCAGCCACCTGTCTGCCAAGATGTCAGCCACCTGTCTGCCAAGATGTCAGCCACCAGCATACTTTATAAAAATTGCCCACCCTGCAATGAGATTGGGTGTGCTGCTCCATCGTCTTTGGCCCATTTACTGTACATATGAGTCAGCCTCCTTCTCGCCCTCCTGAGCAGCCTCTGCTGACACTGCCCAAAATCAAGGATCAAGGTTCACAAGATCCTGCGTCATCTCGACACTGCCAACCTTACACCGTTGAATGCCAGGGCCATGGCATGCCTCATGTCCACACTATCCTTTTCCTGACTGGTGTCACCATCACGCGCCATGAAGCCTGACCATGATGTGCCAGATATTGAGGTAGGCTTCTCATCGACATCCTATTCAAATCGAGTTCCTGATCACACAAGCAGCTCATACTTTTTCTTTTCCTTATGGGCTATAGATAGAAAACAAGTATATATAGCCTATAGTAATATCGGTTTTGTCGTGTTCTGAAGTAATATCGAGATTCATAAGGAAAGATTAACCCCGGTCCTGTGTGAAGCATGGGCTTACACTCTCATTGTTATTAGGGATGAATATTGATGACTCCTCATATATAAAGTAGCGCTTATGCATACGGGAGGGATTAAGGTGTGGAGGTTCTCAGTGGTGTAGCTCATACGTTATATGCACATAAAGGAGATGTATTTATGTAAGTGAGGCCAATGTTCGACATGACTTTGTCGCAGTCTTGCAGAAGGCCAAAAGGAGAATGGCTAGACTAAAAAATTGGGCAGGGATGAGCTGCAGAACATGCTGCCCAACTTTGTCCGGCATAGACACTAAGCGCCCATCTGCAACACCGCAGGAACAGTGGCAAACGGACTGAGATCCCAGTCGTCCTTCTCGCTTGCCACATTTAAATTAACTGAGATAATTTTCCCCTTGGGCCCTCGCACTATGTAGATTCAGCAAATTTTTTGTATAAGATAAGATAAACATCGCAACTAACAACTGTATAGTTCATGACATACAATCGTCAACAAAGTGAACTTAGAATCGCGTGACCCGTGAGTGCCACACGCGTTCAACGCTCAACTTCTTAGTCTCGACGGGCAATCGACGAGTCAACTATCCTGCACTTCAATATGTCTTACATTCTATCTTTACCACAGGAGCTCGTGGACCGAATCGTAGAGGAGTTCACATACCAACACCCTGCCGTCGACCAGGAAGCACACAGAGCTCTGCTGGCTTGTACGCTCGTCAACAAATCGTTCAGTGCGCCAGCGCTGCGATTCCTATCATCAAAGATTGCCATTTATGATGACAATTCCAAAAACACCTCCTTGGCTTTAGAGCTGCAGTCGTCTCTGGTTATAGGCAATCACTTGAGATCCCTCTGCATTCACCTATCCTCTCCGACTGAACAATCCAAAGAAGTAGAGAAAGCGTTGGTCTTTTTGGTGGCGAATCCAGTTAAACTGGAACGACTGGACATCCTTGTTGATACTGAATTTGCTAGATATCAACCTCTTTTCACGAAGTTCAATGAAGGGTTCCGCAATCCGATTCTTCAAGTTCGGGACTCTTCCAATATTAGGATGCTTCGCCTTAAATTCATCTGTATGCCTCTGCATGAGATCGCCAAATTTGAAGGATTGCAGACACTGGTACTCGACAGATGCACCTTCTCCATTGACTCTTCTCTTCATGGCAAATCTCCGAATTTCAAAGCTCTCATGGCACTGGAAACTTTACAAGTAAATCGATGTATCACAAATTTTTTGGATACCCTTGCCTATTCAGTGCCCACTGGCCGGGGAAGAAAAAATCTATTTCCTAATTTAAAGGCCTTCCACTGTATAATCAATGAACATGCCAGCCTCACGTACATATGGAAGTTCCTGCGTGAGTTCCATGCAGAAATGAACCTGGAAACTCTTGACCTGTGAGTAGCCAAGTTAATTATCCACTACTTTCAAATTAATGATGAACGCACAGAGTCGAAGAGATTACCGACCATGATCATATAGTACCTATGAGAACCGCTTGTGCAGCAACCGAATCGGACATGCAAGAACTAGATTCGTGAGCAACTAAACTAATCGCTTCCATTTATCAGTGGGAATTGAAACGTGTGTCTAGAGATGAAGAGAGTTCCGACGACGAAGAAGATATTGATTCGTTAGTAGCCAAGTTGACCATTGTTCATTGCCTTTGAAATTGAATCGAGTATGATATAGGGATGAAGAAGAATCGGACCACGATGACCTATGGTATGTCCACCGGGCAATAAGCTATATAGAGCATGGAAAGATAGAGCATAGAAAGATAGAGCCTGGAAAGCCGTGAGTTGTCACATTGCCCTTCTTCAGTTACAAGTTAAAGTTACACTGAGTACTTAGGGTTAAAGACGTATCTCGCCACCATTCTTTGAATCGCGCCGAGTCCGATTTGACCAAGTTGATGAAGCTTACACATTTGAAGATACAATGTGTCATACCTCAGGACAGGAAGCACTTCCGTGGGATGACCCTCACTAAAATTCTGCTTCCACCTTCACTGACATGCTTTGCAAATATCAAGACTCTTCATATATCTCTCCATTTGCCATACCCACTGACTGGCCGACTTCGCGAACTTTTAGTAGGCCATGATGAATGGAAAAATCTCGACAAGATTCTGTCAGATCCGCTTTTGTATCCACTCGTTCGCACCTTCAGAATCTCCCTACTCATGAAAGCAAGTGCCGAGGACTACGACGACGCAATGGAAGATTTACAACGTTTCTCGCAGAATTCTGCATTTCAATTTCCGCTCCTCAGAGGCTCACGATCAATCATACCCAATATTGACGCAGTTGTGATGGAAGATGTACATGCTGCTGTGCCATCCGCCCCTGAGTTGGATGCTCAACTGAACGCGGACTTCACTGCTCAACGGGCTGCCAATGTACGCGCACGCTTACGCTTCTTCGCAGCATTTTCTGCCGCCAATACTAATATTGATGAGTGACCATGGAATTGAGAGAGATAAATATGATGCAAGTACAACTCAGTTTTGATCCAACTGCATAAAAATGGGATAGATATTCTTCCTCAAATGTAATTACGTTCTGAAGTTACGAGTATGCCCAAATTACCTACCTAGCTACATATTCTCGAAATCGATGAAATATACCCATTTGCAGAAGAAGGTCGCCTTGTAAGAAATCGAATACCTAGCGCGGAAACGTTCCATATACCTGAGATTCCCAGCACTGGTGAGCTTGAGAAATGCTTTTGACCCTGCTGGTACCTCGGCGCGGTTTTCACGTCATATAAATAAATAGTTGAATAGAGATTTAGGATGTATCATACCAAAATTTGAAGTGCTAACAAGTATACACGCCAAGAGGATCAGCAAGTCGGCCATTTACTTTTTAGCTTTTCCGCTTTTTCGGCCAATTCTTCGAAAATTTAATATGTCGTATGATCAGTAATGGCAAATTTTGCATCGATTCGCGTCCTGTGCCGCGATTTGTGATACAGAGAATTGATTCATGGTCCTCTCCAGCTCTGGCCTTCCTGAACATTTGTACAAAGTCTGCGCTTTTCGGCAATCCGGGCCCGGATTCTGATGGCAGCTTTCGTCCCTTTTATTACCTTTTTAGCTTGTACAAGCGAAAAAAGCTAATGGCCGAAGTGCCGATGAGGTGCTCCCCAACATCCACAACTCATGCGCTCCATGCGGCAGTCAAGTGTCCCACTTATTCGACAAGCTTCTATCGCCGCTGGACAGTTTATCCACGACGTATGTAATACAGGTACAATGGGGAGGGGCATATGCCTGCCAAGTAATATAATGTTTAACACAACTAGGAAAATAATAATGATTATTGCGATACGAATCGTCCAAGGAGCAGCAGAACATATGTTACGAGAGCCCATGCAGGATTGATAAATGGAAGTGCGCGATTTGTACAGGTATACCTAACAAAGTAGTTGGTTATCAATAGATGAAATTAATCCTGGGTATTAAGTAGGGGTATATCGGTCTCCGTGTTCAAGGGAGGATTCATTGTCATGTGAGTCGTGCATAGGGTCGTAATTTTCTTCGTCTTCTTCGGCTTCTTCTAATATCGGAGAATCAAGTTCATCCTGTTCATCATCTGAGTGGATTTCTGCTTCAGGATCGGTCTCATCGAAAATGATGTGGAACTGGGGCCGTACATCAGAAGTCTGGCTTAGGGGAAGTAGAGAAAGACGTACATGGGTGATGAGAGCTTTAACCAGTTTATGCGAGAGACCCATGTTGTTGAGGATCATTACGAAATCGTTCTGAGGAGCTCTTAGAAGGTTTGGACTGAAAACAATAGCCAGAGCTTCAGCCGTCATGTGGTTATGCTCCTCATAGTCGGTTACTCTGCAAAATCTTCAGTACAATGCTTATGTAAGCATGTAAACGCAGACCTATCGAGATGCTCCGATACTCTTTTAAGAATGTCAAAGTTGGGTTGAGGAAGAGCCTGTACAACTTCGCGAATGCGAAGCAAACGATCATCCAAGTTCTCTTGCCCTGCGCCTGTTATTAGAACTAATTCGAGAGAATGATGATAGTCTTACTCATAGCGTCCATCACTTCATGATACGACGATGGAGGGAATACTGGTTCAGGAAGGAGACGGAACCAAGTCTTGACAAGGTCGCAGATGGCATGAATATCTGTTGACTGTCGAATGGGAAACTCGCCCTTGTTGTAAGCATCTTTGAGAGCATTGATTTCAGTGGCCGCTCCGGCAATGCGATCTGGAGGGCAAGGAGGAAGGGTAAGATAAGAAGAACCGAAGAAAGAGATAGAGAATGACTGACAAATACCAACTTCACTCAAGCCGCGCCGTTCCACCTCAGACAGACATTGAGCGATGATAAACGGAACAGTGCCAGGTGGTACGTGATCACCTGCCGCTTCTCGTCGGAGTAGATACTCGACTTCAACCCCAAAGACTTCCAGTCAGAGCGTCATTAGAAATCAAATCACGCATTTAGGAGACAAGAAAGCTTACCGGCCTTGGGATCACGGGAAGGAACGATGGGATGAGAATGGATGTGATCAGCAATTTGAGGTTTAGGGGAATTGCCAAGGTATGTCAAACGTCGCTGGGCTGCATTTTTGGTGACGCGAGAGATGGTTTCCAACCATTTGGTCATCTCCCTCTTGGTCGTAGCTTGCAGGAGATAATGGCCTCCGTCCTCCGTGTCCAACTGGAAGATGTAAGATCGTTCATTATTAATGAATTGAGCCACCTGAGCATCCAAAATGCTGAGAACAAGAGTTGGCTTTCCAGTCGTGGCGAAATCCAGTTGAGAGGCTGTCCTCCTGAGCGTGAGCTGCTGAGGGCTGTCGGAAACAAATGCACTCGAAATAGGTCGCATGAAGCTCAGGAAAGCGGATGACATGCTCTTTTTGTTACGATGCTGCTTCTGCGCACTTGAAATCGGTTTGCGGGGTCGCATGGCCTTGTTGAGAAGATCATCGCGTCGGTCGTTCTTGGTCTGCTCCTGAAGCTTTTCTTTCTGAAAACGGCTTCGCAAGCTCTTGTCTCTGCGATTCTTCTCGATCTGTACAGCGACGAGTTTGTTAAATGGGCGTGTAGCCTTCTTGGCCGATGGCATTCCGTTGACCCCGGGGGTCGTTGCTTCCCTCGTGGCCTCGTCCTTGATACCGCGATGATCGAACTGTAGCATGAGGACTTCCTTCTCAATGTTGTTAAGACGTTCGAAGCCACGTCTGTTAGACTCCTCTGAGCCTGCATTCTTCCGAGTAGCAGGAATGCTGCCAGATTTGCTGATCAAGTTGTGTAGATGTCTGGATAAACAAAATGAGGACAATCTTTAACTGACCACGTCGCCGCAGTAACTTACCTGCGCTTATCAAAATTAATGAGGTTCTGGCCTTCTTGAGAAGGTGCCTCGACCACGTCAGGCGTTGCAATGATCTCCAGCATGCGCTCCAACAGCCATCCCATATCCACTGTCAGACAATCCGGGGATGAAGTAGATTGTGTATAAGGTCGGAGCAACAATGAAGCCAGCGAATCACAAGAACTTCCCCTGCTAATAGCTACGCCTTGCCATGCTCTGAAATGCAAGCGACTCTCCACACTCAGCAGAGCAGACGTCGTCACAGCCTCCACAAATGACCTTACACAGGCCTGGTCCATCAGCTGCGCCGTCGATGGCGTCTCGGTGTTGCGCAACCTCGAAACCTCAATGGCCTGAATGAGTAGCTCCATTCGTTGCTGCCTCGCACGCAGGCCGATTCTGGGGGCGACTAGTTTGGATATAAGCCATTTGCGGATGATACCATAAGCTCTGATGCAGCTCCGTACTCCAGGAGGCAGAAGGCGATACAAAACATCTTGAGTTAGCTCAGAGATCAAGGCCGATGGTTCAATCTCCTGGATCTGAGTGTAGATGGTCTGAATCTCAACAAGCTCCTCCACCGAGGATGATACGTCTCTCGAGGAAAACCATGCTGTCCGATCCGAAGTTTGTACCTCCAATAGATCAGCAGTGATATATAGATCCTGGGAGCAAAAGATACACTTCAGTCAAAGTAAGTGGAGAATGAAATTCATCCCCGAACCTCTTGTGTCACATTACTGAAAGCAGCAGATGCCATGCCATCCAGGTTATCCACAAACGCTTCTGGGTCCATTCTATCAATATCAGGGGGCTCTCTGGAACTGACATTCCTTGTCCTCGCCCCTCTTCCTCCATGACTTCTTTGCCCATGCATCCCGCGCGAAATGTTCGGCCGCATAGTCTGAGATCTAAACGTTGCCTTGACCAACCTCCTCGTCTCCAACAGCGACTCCCATGCCCTCTGCACAGGCGGAGTGTCGGACATGGTCGACTTGAAGATGGCATGATCAAGTTGGCTATCGAGGAAGCTTCCAACAGCGTGGTATAGCTGAGCATCGTCCAAGATGTCCTGGGCACCGCCACCACTTGTCAGCCATTCCTTGATCGTGACGAGGACTTCATTTCGCTTGTCGGCCACTTGGAGATATTCAGATATTGGTGGTGAAGACCCCGCAGGTTGTGATGAAATATAGATCTTGCGCAGCAGCTGTCCAGATAAGGTTGACGAGTGAGATGAATGACGTTGACGTTGACAAAGAAAAAGGGAAAAAAAAGTCAAGCTTACCTCAAAGAAAACATATGGGGTAACAAAGCTCCTAAACACACTCCACCACACCCTCGCAAACTCTGCCCGATCCACCACAAGTTCTCTCGTCATCCCCTCCCTCAACGACATCTCCCCGTTATCGTCCGCGACCGAAACCGAGATATTCTCTAGTCCATGCACGAGGACATTTACAAGATTATTCAGCGTACCAGCCTGCACAATAACCCTCAATGGAGGATCAGAAGACGGCTCGGCAGTGACAAAGTTTGTTCTGTTGAGGTGCGACACAGAAGGCAGCGAGCTCCTGCGCACCATGCTCGTTTTCCTATCCAAGCCCTGCGATGATGTAGGTTTAACCCTCACAGAAGGATTCCGACTCAAACTCCTCTCAGCTCCACCTCCACTGCCGTTTTCCCCACCAACGACAGAACTCGGCGGCCTTGAACCAGGTGCAGACTCTAGCCCCGTCATACCACTCTGCACGACGAGCATTAGCTCGCCATTATACACGCTAATCACCGTTCCTCCTTGTCCCAAAATCATTTGTTTCGTGAAATCCTGCTTCACAGCAAGTGGGTTGAGATTCTGCAGTTGTTGTCGCCCCTGTGCATCCAAAGAGCGGAGGTACTGCATATCAGAGGTATCACTGTCAAACCGGCCTCTGAGGAGCTTGGTCCGGTCGAGCAGAGTGACAGTAGGCATCGGATCAGGGAATAGGAGAGGTACGAGAGAAGTCGAGCCCGAAGGCGATGTGCGCGTGAAGAAATGGGGCTCGAAGAGGCCCTTCCGACGTGGTTCAGCAACGAGAGATAGAGACATGAACTGTTCCACTCTAAAGAAAGCAAAAAAAAAAGTACTAGTTAACACAGATCCTTTTTCAACCGAGGAAGAGAGAGCCAAGACCAACCTTTGGAATTTAACAGCCAACCCGCTCGTCACACCTCCCTCAGCAACCACACCTCGCCAATACCCAACCAACCGCCTTACATCTTCGCTGACCTCTTTCTCCGATACCAGCGTCCTGCGGGGACACAACAAAAACTTCGTCCTGAAACCCTCGAATACACTTCGTGCAGTAATCACGTGCACCACTGTTATCGCATTGGGAGTGCCTTCAGAGGTTGTAGAATCGCCAGAGGCTTTGGCCAGGAGGTCAGAAAGACGGAGTTTGACGTCGCCTCCCCATATCGTAACCGATGGCTGAGCTTGACCCTGACCCTGTGCTGGGGCGTGTGATTGTAACGCAGAAGAAAGCTCACTGGAGCTCCCGCTAGCAGTCAAATTCGCCCATCCCTCAACAGCGCCCAATGCAAGCGGATCCACCCTCTTCCATGCCTTATCCAGCCTCGCAATCGGCCTCGAGCACAGCGCAGCAAAATCGCGCGCCACGACAGCTCGTCGCCCGATGTTCGACAGAGCTCACCTATCCGAGCCCATGTGGAGATCATTCGGACCGAGAGTGCGTTCTTGAAGTTTGCTGCAGGTTTGGGGCAGAGACGGAAGCAGAAGATGGAGGACCAGAGGCAAGCCCGAGTCGGTCTTCTGATCTCCTACCGGGAGATGCTAGACTGTGCGTTGATAGTGGAGGAGTGGGTGATGGGTATACACCACCACCTGCTGGAGGTGGAGCACCAAAGGAGGAAACGGGAGGAGCACCAGCACCAGGTCCACCTGCCTCACCTGCCAAAATCTGCAAGAGCACCAATTTGGTCAACCAATGCGGCTGCTCGTCCGTCCCGAAGAGTGCTTCTGCACTCTTCCTAGCTGTCGCAATCAGCATCAACATCGTCTTCATGCTCATCGCCCCCGTCTCTATCCAACTCATCAGTGGAAGCAGCAGGAGGGAGCAAAAACTCCGCGACAATATTATCCGGACACAGCTCCATCACACTGCGATGGAACATCTCCAGACTCCTCGACACCATATACGGGTCGAGGGAGAAGAGGACGTCTCTCGTCATGCCTTCTTCTTGCAACACCCCCCAAGGGTACCTGTTGTTGTTATTACTATTCGAATTGCTTCTGGGCGTCTGGGGTGTTTGTGGCTGGGCACGGAAGTCTAAATGGACAGGGGGGAACAACGCATCGAGCAGCGAGACCATCTTGGACCCTCCATCTTCCGGTCTTGGAGAGAACGTGTTGGTGTTCGGGCTGACCCCAACAGCTGTATTGGCAACGGTATTTGGGCTTTCACTCCCAGCAATCGGCGATGGTTGAAACATTGCCTGCGTCGACGCCGAAGTATGCATCCCTAAAGACGAAGAAAAAGCAGCCTTTCAGCGCTCATCGACACCCCAGGAATAACCTCCCGCTTAAACTCCTCCCATCCACCATCCAGCGGCGTCCCATGATACCTCAAATATTCATTCGCCAACCACGCTACCCGATCTCTCATTGCCTGCTGGGTGGTCTCGTCGTCCCCTGAGCCAGAGACGAGGAAGGAGCAGCACCTGAGGAACTCGGTCTCGAATTGTGCCCGGCCTATGAGGAGGGGGAGGGAGAAGAGCATGGAAGAGGCAAATTGGTGATACTTCTGTTTCTGTTTTTGCTCTTGAGTTTGGGTTTGCTTGGAGTTCATACTGGAATTTGGGCTCAAATGGCCGTCGGCGTTGAGATTAGCACTGGGCGATGAAGTTGATGGGTAGGGCAATGAACCTAATTCGTCGTCTTCCAATTTATTTTCTGTCGTATCTTCTTTTCGTTTCTTTGGCTTCAGCAGCCGTCGTCGACTCCGACTCCACTTTCAAAGAAAGTGTAGCAAAAACAGCCTCATGCGTGAGTGCCTCAAACGAGCCCCTTTCAATCTCTCCATTCACATCCAGCACAAGATCAGGATGTGTCTTCCGGCCCCAGTACGCCCTCCTCTTCCTCCCCACCGTTCCCTGTCCTGCTCCTCCTGCTCCATTAGCAGCAGCACCCTCTTCTTTTGTCTTGCCAAAGAACCTCCCGACATCCCGAGGCAGCGGAAATCGCACTGCCAGGCTCAGCCAACAACATTCGTCCTCCTCATCCTGGGGAGGCACGAGTCCAGAAGGAAAGAGATTCTTGATAGCCCAGTCCTGTCGCTGGGCGGTTTGTAAAATACACTTGGACCTTTCAATCGACTTTGAAGGTTTCCATCTTTCGGATTGGAAGGTTGAGGTTGAGCTGAGCTTGCGATGCACCGCTGCTATTCCATTCCCATTCCATGAGGAAGTTGGGCGGGAGATCCGCGAGGCGGTTGAGGAACCCGCTGTGCAGTAAATCTGCGAGGAGCGCTTTTGGTTATCGCATCCAGTGCATTGTCGAATGGGTCTTCCTCAGCTGCTGGAGCGCGTTGTTTGGGCTCGATGATATGGAGGAGGGAGGAGCGTCGTCGACCGGTGAGTTGCAGGAGAGGCTGCAGCTGATGAGCTAGCGTCTTGGCTCTTATTCAGCCACGAATCCGAACCGAAAGCGGCACGCGTGGGCGTGCTTGGGGTAGTGGGTAGGAGGGATATGGGTAGTTCAAGTTCGAGGTTCCTTCTCTCATGCTCGTGTTCAGATTCATGTGTATATTGGCGTTGGCGTTATCATACTGCTGTTGGTCCGTATTCGCCCGCTGAGGACTAGTGGGATAACGCGGTGTGGCGAGTTTTGAGGGTAATTTGGGAGTGAACGGAGTGCGATCGGGTGTGGACGTGGTTCTGCCCCTCGGCTGTTAACGCTGATGACATTGGAGTTTGGGCTTGGCCTTGAGCAAAAGGACCAGCCCCAGAAATAGATATAGATACAGTAAGGCAGCGTCGCGCTTCTTGGAGGTGAAGACGACGGCGGTGTCGTGCTGACACTCGGGAACGGGTGCCGTATAGATGCAGGTACAGGTGTATTTCCGTTCAGTTATACTAGAAGAGCTGGACGGGCTAGAAGGCGACAGCGCACTAGCGTTGGAATCGCTTCTGTTCCTATATTCCGCGACTCTCTCTTGGAATGAAGGATTGATAGGCGAAAAATCTGCCTTGGCATTAACCTTCCCAACAGTGTATGCCTGCTGCTTGCCGTGCGAGGAGGACTGCGGGTACGACGGGGAGGGAACAGGAGACGGGGACATGGAGGACATCTTGGTTAGGTCATCCGCAGAGCGGGACCATGCTTTTCTGGATACGTTGCGAAGGTCTCCTAGGCTCAGGTCGGCTGGGCGACGGGAGCCGGATCCGGAGTTGGAAGGGCTTGAGGGCATGCTGGGTGGGTTGTGTGATTGCATTCTGGATAGCTCAAGCGAGCCTGGTGGGCGTGCTGAGAGGTCCAGTACAGATCTAGGTGGTAGAAAGAGTATTTTGTCAGTAAAATAATAATTCAACCAATTCGTTCTGAAACAACCCACTTGCTTCCAACACCCGAAAACTTGTCCATCAGCGGTCTTGGATCGGTAGGTTGAGAAATTTTATGCTTCCTGCCCCCAGATGACGACCCCGACCCCCTCTCTCCCAACTTGGACGATGAATCCTGACTACCCGGCGCAAAACCCGTAGTGGAAGGGGACTTTGACCCGGACGCACTGCGGCTGAACCATTTCGAAGGGCGTGTCAGGAACTGGGTGAAGCCCGAGGACGGCGAAGTCGAGCGTGGAGGGGCGGCGGAGGACGGCGAGAGAGAATCTTGGTGAGCTGGTGGTTGTTGTTGGAGAGGCGGGTTGGGCGAGAGACCGCGGCGTGGAGCCATGACGGTGATAACAGGAAAAGAAAAGATTGGGTGTCGTAAAGAGCCAGAGAATTTTTTTTTGAATTTGACTCTGAGAGCCTAATGCGAGTCGTGGCAGCCCAGCAGTCCGTCAGTCAGTCACCAACGTCTGTCTTTTATCTGCCTTTGCTAGACAACCCCTGCAGAATATAAACGGTCAGAGTACAGCCCAAAAACGAGAAAACGACGTGTACGACGAGCTGGCCTACCCGCAGAACGAGGAGGACATGTGCATGGGGCTGAGGTGACGGGGACAAAGAAAGGGTCACGGAGTATCTGTTTTACGAAATTCGAATTTACAACCTGCCTTTGATTTCCGACATCCTTGCCCTTCGATTTCCCTGTTCCGAACGTTCTTTTCTTATTCAATTCAAAACCCCCTCTCAGATAAACACCTGTCAAACTGTGCGACTGCTGCAAAAGAAAAAGCTCTTGTTTACCCGTTACCTCTTCTTTGGGTTCCATGTTGGATTCAGATTCAAATTCCTGACAGTAGTCTCGTTCAGTCTTTACTCCTAATGACGGCCACGTCTCTTGGCGATAGCGGGGGGCGGGGTTCTAGTAGATCCGTATTTTCACGTTTGCCGCCCGATATCACGATGCCCATGCACGTTTCTTGTTCCTCAAACAATTTTCCACACGGCGGGGCTGACGTCTTCCTCCTTATCAAGGTCAACTCCCCCCGATGTCGCAATTTTTAGCTGCCGCAGCGGGACCCAACTCATCCGTACAGGAGCTTCATGTCATTGACAGTGACAAGAAGCCTAAACCAAGTGCTCACCTCTCTCTCTTTCTCTTCGTCTAGATCTCAGACCTGAGACTCAGGAGGAAACCCAAGAACCCAAAATTAACCTCCCTTTCCCCGGAGCACCAGCAGCACCCCCAAAGCTACTTTTGGACATCTCGTCGCCTCCGCCTCATCTCCCCTCTTTGTGAATCATGACCCCCCAGGACCCACGACATATGGACATATCCAGTACATCTGACGGCGTCACAATTGACACTCCAATCGGATTGACTTGACTTGACATGTCGAGTTAGTTCTCAAGTTCTCAACATTTTCTCCCGAGCTTGCGACGCGGACGCGACACAATGGCATGCTGGGTTTTGAATTGCCTCTCAGAGATCTAGACAGATAAGCACTTGCAAAAGAAAATAAAAATATCAGACCACTATTTTCTTTTTCTATTTTTTGATCAGAATTCGCATCGTTCAATTAACGCACGGCTCCACAAGATCGCTTCTCGAGATACCTCTCCCACTTATACATAGAGTAATTCGTGTCGTGATAAATTACGCATATCGTGAGTTCATAAGTAGAACGCGTACATAGCTTAAAACCCTCTCTTCGTGCTCGCAGGTGTTTATAAATTGCATACTTATAGGTGCGCGAATTTGGCTAAAGTCGCCTCCATATTTTCTCACTTCAAGCATTCTCACTCAGTACCCGAGATAACTTGTAAACGTGTTTAACTGCCATGTAACCTCGGGTAACAGTAACATGGGGTCCACCCTCAGGTGACGCGACGCTTGGGGCATAGACTTGGACGTTACACGTTGTATACTAATATATCCCCCTTGCTTCTCTAGATCCCGACGTGCACCACACCAGATCTCACTTCAGTACGCTTAAAGCTTAAGCGCAATTTGTACTTACTTACGAGCAAGGTATTTTTTTTCCTCGCCTCTGATTTCCGATCCCATTCCAGCTTTGTTTCAATCGCCAAGCCTATGACCTGTCCGTCCCGTCATTCATTTGCAGTTATACTTATACATGGTTATCTGTGAAATCATCCCCGCCCACCCCCAATTCAAGTTTAGAGTGCACTACTCGCGCGTAACTCATCGGTAAAGTATTCGGTACTATTCCTCCCGGTCAGTGGTGCCTTGAATGATCATTGGTATATACCGTACGTTGGCGCCCACCGCCCCCGTCCAGCTCAAACACTGATCGCCCTTTAGTATCCACCGGCCAAGGATCATACAGGCAAAAAATCTCCTCGAGTCCGAGTCGTACCCACGCAAAGCTAGATATTTTTGAATTAATCCACTCCCGCGAATGTGAAAGTGTGTCCATGTTCCCTCTAAGTATGAGTTTCAGCTACTTAATTTGGACTGCCCCCTACATGCACATGCATGCATACTGCAATACTGATAGAGTTGAAACGTAGACGTACATACGGCAGCTGTAAAACGCCGGGAAAAGCACTCGCAAAGCGAGTGTCATATTCCACACTTTTCCTTTTCTCTCTAAATTGGAATTATGTAAAGACACGCACAAAACAGACACAACTGATTCTTCGCCTCCGACCCTGAGTCGCTGAAGTCTATGTAAAGTAGAGAAGAGGAATAATAAGTACTGTGCCAGTCAACGTGGGGCGACATGGCTTCTTCAAGTTAATGCGTATGCGCATGCATTAGTATTCTCCGCCACCTCACTGACCTTTCAAAACCTGAGGTCCTGATGCCCCACTTGTTTAATTTCTACCTTACGGCTGATGGTCAGGGATACTTGGATACTCTGATAGGTCACCGCCGATCCACTGTAGGCTGATGCTAATTGGTGACTGGTCTGAAGCGGACTAGTACTCCAGTATAATAACAACGACGGGCCTCGACGCCACTCCCATGATCTTGGTAGACGTTGCTGCAAAGCTTAATAGCTTATCAACTAACATACATATACCGTTGCCTGAATTTGATAGACAGATAGATAGGAATGGAGGTGGGCGCTGGGCGTAAGGACTTCCATTTGATGCCAGTTCGAAATATTGCAACAGCCGAGCTCTGAATGGAGTTTCCGATTCATCAATAATATTAGACAAGGCCGCGTAATCCCATTTAACGGAAACAAAGAAATGTGGTAGGAATTTGGTTGAAACTTGAAGAAGACTTTGCAGGGCGGGGTATTCTTCTTTTCAATATCATCCAAGGACTCGATCAACGGCCAATCCCAGTCGGGGATAGTGCTGGGCACCAGCACGTGTCATCAACGGAATGTGGAGGCAGGCGCCTAAAAGACAAGCGGCCTGTGATTAGTACTGCCTAGTATACCCATCACCCCTCCCTATTCTAGCCCTCCGCAGAGTGTAATGCTTGAGAAGCACTCAACGTCAATTTAAATCAAAACATCAATTATAAGTCGATAAAAGTATAGCGGTCAATTTTCGGACGATAATGGGATAATTATTGGAGGACGAGAAGTCCTTCTCAATCGCGGCCAGTCACAGAACAAAATCATGGTGGAATATCTCCGAGATTGAATTTTTCTTGTAACCTACATGCTCATGGCCATTCCTGACTTTGTCAACTCTAGGGTCGTTAGCTGCTTATGACCCAGTGCCATGCGCAATACACCGCGCTCCAGTGGTCATTTTTGCGATGAGACCCATTTTATCTTTTGGCTTTTCACTCGTTACCTCTCCTTCTTTTGTTTTTACATGCCAACTATCCGGTTGATTATCGGTTCAGGATGTTGACACTCGCAATTTACGGAGAGTGGTGCTCGTCATCTCGGGATATCCTGTACGGCCCGCCGTCATGTCCAATGTCCACATGCTGACCCAACCTGATCGTCCTCCTGCTAGGTTTAATCTTCGTGGTTAAAGCGGAGTATAAATACGAAGATTTTTCCTTGCTAAGAGTAGTCCTAGTTCCTGTGTTTCTCTTTCAAATCTACCAAAATGCTGCGTCTTTCGTCGGTCGTGCTTGTTGCGGTAATTGGATATTTACCCTATGCTACCGCCCAGCAAACTCTCTGGGGTCAATGTAAGCTTGCTTTTCGACCATCTTTCACTCTGCTTATATTAACTTTCGGTGATAGGCGGTGGAATTAATTGGACTGGAGCAACAACCTGTGTGTCTGGGTAAGTCTGTTCGCTCTAGAATTCATCCCTTGATTTAACATCTCTTAAAGGTCGAGTTGCGTTTACTCCAATCCATGTACGTTTCCAAGCAGTTACATTAGATAGACTGATAATTATATGTTCTCGATTTACAGACTATAGCCAGTGTCTCCCCGCAACTTCATCTACTACCACGATATCACAGACGTCGACCGGCCCAGTGACTTCCACAACTCCAGTTGCAACCCCTACTTCCATACCCTCAGGTACTGGCGAAGCTAATTACTGGTTCGGCTTGTGAGTCCGAAATACGTAATGCATCCCTGCCGATTTGTGTTTATTTAATGTACATTTTTTTCATCTAGCGGAGACTCATACTCCCAGACTCAATTTGACATCACTGGTCCTCTGCCCAACCTGGCCAACCCAATCGGAAACCCGCCCTTCCCAGGTTACTCCGCCACCGGAGGATCGAACTGGGTTGGATACCTTACAGCAACCTACAACAACTCTTTACTCTTCACGTACAACTATGCTTATGGCGGTGCTACCATCAATGCGACTCTCGTCGCTCCTTATGAACCAACCGTCCTTAGTTTGGGAGATCAGGTTAACCAATTCCTAACCACTGTTGCCAATAAACCTCCTACTACCCCATGGACCAGCGCCAACTCGTTATTCTCTGTCTGGATTGGGGTTAACGACATTGGAAATAGTTATTATCAGTCTGGAAACCGCTCAGCGTTAGTCATTGCACTCCCCTGGTATTACATTGCCACTGAGCTAATCCATCGTTTGAATATGTAGGTTCTCGGAGACATTGCTGGACAACTACTTTGAATTAGTGAAGGAACTGGTAAATGCTTTATTCGTTTTCGTTCCCTTCCTTCTCCGACCATTGACACGGCACTTCTGCAGTACACGGCCGGAGGCAGGAACTTCCTCTTTGCTAACGTACCACCCATCGACCGATCGCCGTTGGTAAGCTTGCATAACTTTTATACGTGATAATGCTCACCAGAAATTTGTGATAGATGCTAGCACAAGATGCTTCGGCGCAAGCCCTTGAGAAATCCGTTATTGCAGATTTCAACACCAGGTTGCTGTCCAGAATAAGCTCATTCCAGGCTTCAAATAGCGGAGTAAGTTTATATACACATATTTAACTGAGCGTTATTCTTGATATTTTTCTCATTATAGGTCAAGACATTCTTCTGGGATGCCAACGCCCAATTTACCACCATGTTGAATAACCCAGCTGCCTACGGTTTCGCAGATGCCACCTCTTATGGCTCGGCGGCCACAGATTTCTGGGGGTAAGCAACCCATTTATTTATCTGCTATTTTTTGGTTCTAATTCACTCTTGTCAACAGTAATAACTACCACCCGAGCAGTAAGTTGACGCGCTTTCTCATTCTAAATAGGGGCTTGACGCGTCTGATCTAAAAATAGCCTACGCGAACGTGTTCTTCGCTCAAGAAATTGGCAAGACGGTCCTCGGAAGTACAATCTGGTAAAGAAAGAAATCAAGGCAAATTTAAAACTATATGTGATGAGTACGAGGGCTTGAGGTTTGACGGTAGTAAAAAAGCCAAATAAAATCATTTTTCGGCGACCACGCTTTGCTGGCTTTTGAAAAGTCTCGACTCCACAGGTGTTTACTCCGCCTACGTGCAATGGTCATGAGTATCATGAATTAATCGGCATATACGTCATTTCAAGGTATCGACGTCCTGGTCTCCGATCTTGACGTCGACCACATTGAGACGCAGACCAGACTCAGGCAATGCTGGCCAAATCCGCCTGGTCAGCCCCTTTCTTCAAAGGATATATAAACCTCCCCAGGTCGCCTTCTTTCCTCACCAATCCACGCATTTGCTAGTCAAATCGCATCGCATCTCATCATTACACTCATCCTCATCGTCTTAACTAACGTTCAATTACCAAAACCAATCAATCACCATGTCATCGTTCACCACACGTTTCTTCTCCTTCACCCTCATCGCGCTCCTCATGCTTCACGGCCATCTGGTTCATGGACGTCTCGCGACCGAAGCCAGGGGCGTCGACGCGGCTGGCCGCATGCAAGTGCGCGACGACAGCGGCTCTAGCTATGGCGGCGACAACAACAAGGGCTACGGCGACGACGACAAATCCAAGGCCCACGACGACGACGACAAGTCTAAGGGCTATGGCGACGACAACAAAGCCTACGGCAGCGACACCAAGGCCTACGGCTACGGCGATGACAACAAGGGTTATGACGGCGGCGATGACAAGGCCAAGGGCTACGGTGACGACAACAAGGGTTATGGTTATGGTGACGACGACAAGGGCGGGTACGGCGACAACAAGGGCGGCTATGGTGATTCCCAGGTTCTTTACGGTCAATGTACGTCTTTTCCTTCTGCTTTCTTGCCTTCTCGACGCCACTCTTACTCACTTCTTTCCTTGCAGGCGGAGGCAAAGACTACCATGGGACGACCAAATGTGCCGACGGTGCTTACTGCCGCTACTTCTCTGACTGTACGTTCTTCTTCCGTTCCTCCTTTGTTCCCTTACCCTATATTCACATTGCCCCTCCAATGTTCGTCTAGGGTACTCTCAGTGCAATCCCAAGGACAACTAAGTCACAGTCACTCCTTCAGACGCAGGCGTCAGAAGGGTCGGTTGAGTGCTCGGGGTATGTTGAGGTCGTTGGTCGCTTGGCGAGTATTGGTGGGCATGTGGATTGTATAAATAGAAAACCCTTTCCTTGAGCATCATGATAGTAATACACTTGACACTCTTGGATTGATATTTTGGTTATTTTGAGGTTTTGACAGTCAGTATTGACTCGACAAGGTATATTCACGGTCGACTAGAAGGGCGCGCAAGTGTCTGAAGATATCTGCAATTTGACGATAACCTGTTCAGGCAGGCCATAAATAGTTGAAATCGTATCATAAACATGCTAAGGGGGTGTTTTATCAAAGGCGAGGTAAGTACCGTATAAGATAGGTCTAATAGTCATCGTCACCGTCTCGGGCGTACACCACATTCACGCCTTTTGAGCACCAGAAGATTCCTGTGCGGACCCTGAGGAAGCAGTAACGACACTACCAGGTGGCGCAGCCGAAGTTCCAGTAGGGTTAGGTACACCAGGAGGAGCAGCGCCGGGTTCACCAGGTTTACCTTGCCAACGTGGCATCCATGGCTTCCCATAAAGAGCCGGGAACCATAGCGGCGGCGGCTTGTTGATCTTGTTCCAAGAGCTTCTCGAGTTGCTCGCGGTTGTCCTCGATGTACTTAAGCTCAGCCTTGTATTGTTTCTGTGCCTCAGAACGCTTTTGTTCTAGGTACGTTGGAGGCGCGGCATTCTTAGGAAGAGAAGGCTACATTACCGCAATCAGACAACAGATTGCGAAAATGAAGTGAAGAAGCTTACACTGTCCGAGAGACCAAGCACTGAACTGAAAGAGAACCCAGGACTCTTGCCCTTATGCTTCGCTTGCCATTCCGCAACGTGCTTCGCCTTCATCTCGGCTTCCAGCTTGCCGTACTCGATAGGAACATCCTTGCCAGAATAAGCCTTTATGATAGGCCGGACATCAGGAGGTTTGTAGATAGCGATTGCTAGGAGGAATGTCAGAATATGGAAGGGAGGACCAAAGAATGTTACATTACATTCAAGGAACGGAATGATGCCAACAAGTCCTTTGTCCTTGGGATCACCATTCCATTTGGGTAGGATTATAGCGTTTTCAGGCTGCAGCTGGACGTGTTCCGGGTCGGTATCAAGTATTACTACTTTTGAAAGGTCGCGGTTCAGATATGACAGATCCTGTAGGGAATTATAAGATGATAGAAGGCAGAAAAATGGCATGGAAGCATACTTTAACAATCTTGCCATCCAAAGTTCGAGTTGCCTCGCGGAAAAGACGGTAATTAATATAGAAACCGTATCGGTCGAGTTTGTCGAGGATAGGTCCGGCAGTCTGCCAATTCGGTGAGAGGCAGGCAAGCTGAGAGGTCGAAAACACTTACATAGTAAGGTTGGGTGGTAAAGACGACAACTTCGTAGAACTGGGAGATGTAACCGAGGAAGTAATCCACTCCGGGTCTTTTGGCAGTCCGCCAGCCATGTTGGCGCTGTGGGGTAATAATGAGCAAGGCTGCTATCGAAAACTCGCCCTACTTACATCCCATGTTGAAGTGACAAGGAGGTCGTCAACGGATATTAGTAGAGTGTATGGCTTTTGATGTGGAGGAGGGTAAGGAGGAGGAAGGAGTTCTGGCCAAGCGGGTTTGTTGAAATACTTCGGATAATATCGATTTAGACGACGATTTAAATTCAAGAAAGAAGACTTACGTCGAATAGTTCTAAGAAACGGTCTTTCGTCCGTCCCCAACGCGTTGAAGGTGCGTCTTCTATCCGCTGAAACGTTTATTTCAGCATGCCATATCTAACGTTCTAGACTGAGTCACGCACCAGCTTCTTCGCCTTCAACTCATCCTCCTCCCATTCCCGTCCCATGTACACCGTGCCCGCTCCAAAAGCCAAGGCAAGCAGGGCGAGTGAAATTCGGCTCATCATCCGTCGTTTTCGCTCATTCGTTGAGAGCGAATCCTTGGAAGATCTGGCACCCGTTCTTTGGAATTCCTTCTCGAACTCGGGCGGTGAAAAATCAAGAGTCGGCACTCCAGACTTTGGCGTCGTCACTTCCGGTTCTGAATTCAGCAGTGGTTCCTCCTGCTGGGGTGCCTTGGTCTCGGGCTTTGGTTCGGATGTCGCCTCCGGCTGTGGCTCAGGTTTTGCCTCTGCTGTCGGTCTGACCCTCTTCTTGGGTGGACCTGGCGGCTTTTGAGCAAAGTACCGCACAGACTGCACCACTGTCCGTCGAGGTATCGACCTCCTCAGGATTGAGAACATGGCGGGAACGAGAAAGTCTGACCAGGGACAGCGTGAACGTCGCAAGCAGCCAATTTTTGGGACATATGTGGTCATGTTTGGACCAGAGCTCATCGCCTTCCGCTAGTGAGACCTAGGTCCACCAACTCTCCAACAAAAAGTTTTATTTTCATCCTTGCAAGAGCCTTTCCAACGGTTAGGGTTCGTACGAAAAAATTGTCGACTCCCTGGGAATCCCAAGTCATGTCGTTCAAAATGTACCACTAAACAGGGAATACCTTCACAGATGATCTTCTCTTACACACGTATCGTGGCGTATATAAAAGGAGAACAGTGATTGGTTCTCAAGTCACCCGGAGAATCTGAGAGCACATTCGAAAAATATCAACCTCTGTTAGTTGACGATGCCCCTCAGGCTCAACACACTTACTGTTTCCCCTGGTGTGGATTTGGCATATACTGACAGTGGTGCACCCAATGTATTCCCTTATTCTACGATCTTCGCTGTTCATGGGATATGCTTTACAAATCGTACGTCTGTTTCTTCCATCCAAAATTTCAAATTGAAAGTTTGGTATATTCTAGTTATATTCCAAAAATTGCAGTCAGTTGCGTTTGACAACGGATTTCGCTTCGTGGCCGTAAATCGACGGTCTTATGCAGGCTCGACTCCCTTCAGTCCGGAAGAAACTAAAGTGATTGTCGACGACGCTCCTCTGTTGGAGGAGCGGGCAAATTTTATTCAGGCGCGAGGACACGAACTCGCTCTTTTCATTGCCCTCTTTGCACAGAAATTCGAATTACCGCCCCTTTCTGATGACGGCAAAACGGGAGGAAGTACTGTATATGGATGGTCTATGGGTTCACAACTTGCTGTGCTTATGCTGGCATCCGTTCCAACATTACCTCCAACAGTACGCTCTTCGCTCGCTTCACACCTTCGATCCCTAGTCATATATGGTGTGTTACTCACTGAATTATAATGTACGATTCAATCGACTCCGTTCTATAGATGCTGCGCCATACTTTTTTGGATTCCCTAATGCTGAAAAGAATTGGGCACCGTTGGTAGACATTACAATGCCTGAAAGCCTCCGTCTTCCAATGTTTGGTCAATGGGTATCTTCATATTTCGACAACGGCGACTATTCAAAGCACAATTACGACACCCTGGCATATGTACTTCCCTCGACTGACAAAATCCCCACAATCTTCAAGGATGACATGAGCAATACGGCGAGTTACGGCCAAGACGCAGCTCTCGATCTTCCCCTTGTTTTCAAATTCGTCCAACCGCTCCAGGAAGCTTTCTACAAAGCCTTGAGAGGATCAGAAACTGCAGCTCTCTTCCCTAGGTTGAAGATGACTTTTGTATGTGGCGATAGGAGTCCATCCTTCGGACTTTCTGGTTTATGGACGGTCCAGGATAATGTGACGAAAGGTGGCCTTCGAGGTAGGATACATTACAAGATCGTGAAGGGCGCTAATCACTTTGTGCGTCTCCACTACGATTATTTCCAACAAGAAAAACATACTGACTCTCCGGTCTTACTTCACCTTAGTTACATTGGGAAGATCCTTATAAAGCGTTGGAACTTATCACAGCTGATGTCGTCAATTTGTCTGCACGTTTGTGACGCCAAGAGGGAGAGAATTTATGTAAGTGGATTTTATGAACTCTGGATTTAGGTGCGATTGTTTTCTCCATGTCAAGCAATGGAACGGGCACCGATATGTAAATGTATACGCAGTGATTACTAAAGGGTTCCTTATCAAGGATCGATGGGTCTACAACGGCAGTGTAAAGGCATCTGAACTCTATCGATGATTTGCAAGTCCTTGAAAAGGTGTCTGCCGTCTTGATCTCGTGAGGTCTGTGCCAACTCAAATAACGACAAAGTTATACTGATGGGGTGACTTCCGTCCTAATTGAATTTGGTCTCGAACCCTTTATCACTCCTTCCATGATAATGGCTGATGTCAATGGTAGCAGTTTTGACGGCGCGGCTTCTTCCATGGACAGACTGGATAAGAGATCAGACACACTCGAGGCACTCAGTAGTCTATCATTGACGCTTCTGAGTGTGCGTTTCAGACTTGAATTTTCACTACTACTGTCAGACTCTAGCATAACGGTTCTCTGCAAGCCACCGATGCTCTTTTCATCGTCTGCATAAAGCTAATCATTTGGCTTCAATTTAGTACAGCAGCGGCAACTCTGTACGCGGAGCAGTTTCCCGGACTGAATCACATTGCTGTCGAGCTCGGACTCTGCCCTTAAAATGTCTTTGACCTTCCATGGGACCAATAAAAAAGGACTACGCAGGTCGAGGGCATTGTGCTTATGCCCTATGGCAAACGTCTAGAAGGTCAACACGCCGTTGAACTTGAAGGATATCTCTTCCCCATCATCCGCTCCCGTCTTATCTTTACAGTCCTTTGGCAGGCGATTTCTAAGCTGTATTAACTGTTGGGTAAACGAAGAAATACATCGAAAGGGTTCCCTGCTGCAAAATCGCTGTGACGTAAACCCTTGAGAATGCAGCTTTGCTTTAACGACGGTCATCTTCGGCAACGTGCATGTACGTCCACTCAAAAGTGTTCTATTCACAATCGATATTCCTCTGGCCCAGCCGCTCAACAAACATGGTTTACCCTCAGACAACACAAAACAGGAAACCTCAAAAGCAAGGAAAATTTTTTTCGGCCGTGAAAACCCTCCGCGCCTCATCGTCGTTGGGGGACTGACAAATCCAGAAGTGAGGCGCTGACCCGAGTCGCGATAATCAGGGCCTCGGTACCGTATATACGCATAACTGCGACCCTCCCTTCGTCTCTAGGATGGGCTCTAGACTTTCCAGCCACCACTCCACGAGTCATAATGTTATTTTCGCCTCTTTGCGTGTGGGAAGGAAATTCTTTACGACAACAGCTTGAAGGAAGGCGACTGATAGGTACGCCTTATCAATATCAATCCCTATTTCTGTTCATTGTCTGATAATCATCAGCTTGAAATCAAGCCTTCACGTTATCTCGTTTGAATTATTACATATCGCTACAATTTTTTTCTGGCTGAAGTCATCTGTGAGAAATGCCGGCGCAGACTTGTATACCCCAAATATCATTGCTACAAGCTAGGTCTTTGTCTGCTTGGAGGGACTTCCCTGAACTTCGATTACCCTTCGTCTTGAGCTTTTCCGTACATGCACACACACATGAGTCACGCCCCATGGAGGGAGGACCTGCCACTGCCCCACCACAAGGTCGTATGGGTCCAGAAAATTCCATGGCCACGTCCTCAAGTCGCAAAAAAAGCTGACGTTCTTGGGAAATAAAAAAAATCCATTGTTCTTCTCAAATGGATTTCGAAATCCCCGGAAGGAGTGTCCTTTCTTATAGGCTCTTGTCTAAAATATCAAAAGCCCGAAGATCCCATTAGGACATGGCATATAAAGCCAAAGGGGATCCTAAAGCAGTGGATCATAGTATACATATACCATACCATTTCCTAGTGAAGAAATTGGAGATCAGATCAGATCAAACGCAGTCATCTAACAACGAAGCCTGATACGATAATCTTTGACTGGCTCTTATTCTCGTATTTTTAGCCTATGGTGATTCTATCCGTTATGACCGAAAGGTAACATAAATTAAAGAAGAGTTCTAAAAATTGACAAGAGGATGTTCTTGCACAATGACCAACCTATTCAGATACGGTAAAGCGGTTCCCAAATCCATTTGAGAATTGAGCGACGATCCACGACATTCCAGTTCTTTTCTTCTTTTTCTCTCTTCAAGTTCGCCTCAAGTATGAACGGCCATGAAACAGAACAGAAAAGCGGGATACCAGATGCCGTCGGAACGCCCTCCCAGCAGAACGTGTGTACGACTTGTGTTAAGGCCTAATTATACTTCGCCTGGAAAGAAAACGCAAGCTAACTCGCAGGAAAGGCGAGGCAGTCCGAAAAGTCCGTAGAAATATGACGGCAGAGAGACTCAGCGTACTTGACCGCACCGAATTTAAAAAAAACCTGTACCTTGCAGGATCGACAGAACGAGTGCATAGCTTATGTATTCGTGATGGGATCTCTTTTGATTAGCTGCAGGACCTATGACGAAATCGTTACCAAGGTGATCTGGTGACTCGAGCTGCGCCACAGCCGATTCCATCGTTCTATCGTAAAAACATTGACTCGTTCATTGAAGGCATTCGTCAGTGAGCACTAAAAATTTTGCAGAGAAAAATTCTCTCCCTCTGCAAAAATGAAATAAAATTCCGAGCATGTGGGGCTGAATGAAACGTCCAAAAACCCCGCGGGGTTCACATACAATGGCAGACAATGAACAAGCCTAGCTTCGCAAGCCGAATGCGGCAGTTGAGATATGGCAATTGAATGGTATTGACAGTGGACACTGACATCTTGCCGTGCTGGAAGGGACGGACCGCCCAGAAGCGCAGATCTCGCGAATGTCTTCGAAAGGGGGGGTCTTCTAGTCTGCAGTGAGTGACAACGATCTTATCTGATTTGGGGTTCGACGCGAAGTAAGAGATATGCAGAATACGTTCATGAGCAGTGTATTATATTTCCGCCAAGGTCTTTTCGTTCGTTCTTGAAACGAATAACGTCACGTCCCTGCTTGGATTGACGCTAACCAGTTAGGTGAACCTGACAACAAATGGTGGGCAGTCGACGTATGTAACTCCTTGCGCTGTTTTGCCAGCCAATAAAATGCCCCGCGGGAGGACGCACACAATGTCATAGCGTGGATTTGGGGTATACTCTGTTTCGAATAGATTCTCCTTCGATAATCTTGTGTAAGGTAACGAAGGTATGGCGCGTGTAGGGGAAACGGTTCGTGAAGAATTCCGACCCTAGCATCAGGTAATTGCTTTTGAATCCTGTTTCGTCTTGAGAAATTTCAAACGAATGACAGACTTCCCAGATATCTTACCTCATTTACCACCGAGCTCTTTCTGATTGTTTCTTCGTCGTCGAAGTAACAGATGCCAATGTCCGAGTCGTGAGGGTCGTCTGAATCTTGTGAATTTTGTTGTACGCGCCGCGCGGGCTCATCGGCAGAGTATCAACTGAGATTTATTAGTGCATGAGAACGTTCAACGAATACGTAGAAGAAAGAAAACATCTAGATCTCTCTATTCCTTATCATCAGAGCTGTTTCGGCATAGTCTGATAGTCTGTCGAGCCACCAAAATCGAGTGGCCGAATCATGTCGAGCCACATCGCCTTTGTAAGAGTCGTCGCGCCTCATGGCCGACGTCTTGACCCTTTTGGAATTAGTCACCCGACGGCCGTTGGAAGAAATCCTCAGAAAAGGCCCGAGAGACGGAAGCACAAGTCATCAAATACTCCTCAGACGAAAATTGAAGTTTTCTGCATTCCGCTTTCGGTCGATGAATGTAGAGAGAAATTAGTCCGGGGCTTTAATATGACAGCGAGTCCTTTACGAGGAATGAAGGTGAGCAACCTGGATGAACACGAAGCGCCTTTGAGAGGGATGAAAAAAAGATAGAGTTCATTGCCATTGGATCTCCGACAAAACTGCCGAGAGAACCTTAACTGAAATTTTATCACGTGCATCAAGACGCGTAAAATTTTTGACAATATCTTCGACCGCGTTTTTTTTGGACATTCCTTTTGTTCTCAACCTTCCTAGTTTTTACGTACCACAGTTCTGTGAGACCAGAATCTTCAGAGACAAATCCCTTTTGAGGGGGCTGTCTGGGGATGGGATGGGAGATACCACGGTTGCAGTCTTATCAAAATTTGATTATCATTCTGAAAAATTTCCGAGACCCTGGATTTGTGCCATTTGATCGAATGATTCGAAATTCTTTGTGACATAAAATCTGTGGCAACGTGCCGGAAACGCCCAGCAACTCTTTCGTTCTTACTCCCTTTACATATAAACAATCTCCAACCTCCCAGCGTATAAAAGCGCAGCTTTCTCTTCGTATTTTCCCAACTCGATTTGCTTGCAGACCTTGCATGTACTCGAACCAGCTTTGCAGCTCACACAACACCCATAGAGGCTCCAAACACTCCGACGCCGGATTTCTCATAAGTTTCTGATTTGCTCCTACACCGTCGTATCACTTCCTCAATATCAATGGCACCTACTCTCACCAACACGTCCGGGTACAACACCCCTGAATCCGAGCTCGAGTCGGTCCTCCCCATTCACCCCACCGCTGCCCGTCGCCCCCATGCAATCACCGTTCAGTCCGAGAACACGCTCTACAGCGACGAGCACATCACTGCCAAATTTTTCAACCGCGGCTCTGAGGTCACCGTCGCCGATGGTCATTTCAACGTCAAGCCTACCGTCCAGGAATTCGAATTCCAGACCAAGCGCGCTGTGTCCAAGACAGGGTATGTCGTTGCCATAAATGTTTCATTTTCACTCGCCTGATTTGGTATCGTTCACAGTTTGATGATGATTGGCATTGGCGGCAACAACGGCTCCACCTGTGCGCTACCATCCTCGCCAACCGTCACAACATCATCTGGCGCACCAAGGAGGGCATCCAACAGCCCAAACTACATTGGTTCCGTCCTTCGCGCTTCTACCGTGCGCATTGGAACCGAGCCTGCCACTGGCAATGAAGTCCATGTTCCTGTCTCTGACGTGCTTCCTATGGTCCACCCCAACGACCTCGTTCTCGGTGGTTGGGATATCTCTGGCGTTCCCATGGAGAAGGCCATGCAGCGCTCCAAGGTTCTAGACTACGACCTTCAGCGTCAGGTCGCTCCCCACATGGCAGCCCTCGGCAAGCCTCTTCCGTCCATCTATTACCCGGACTTTATCGCAGCCAACCAGGAGACCCGCGCTGATAACCTTATTCCGGGAGCCGACAAGCAGGCTCACCTTGAGCACATCCGCGCTGATATCCGCAAGTTCAAGCAGGATAACGGCCTGGACCGCATCGTCGTTTTCTGGACCGCCAACACTGAGCGTTACAGCGACATCATCCCTGGGGTCAACGACACTGCTGACAACCTCCTCAACGCCATCAAGACTTCTCATGAGGAGGTTTCCCCGTCCACCTTGTTCGCCGTTGCTGCCATCCTCGAAGGCGAGCCTTTCATCAACGGCGCTCCTCAGAACACCTTTGTCCCCGGCGCCATCCAGCTCGCTGAGCGTCAGAAGTCCTTCATCGGTGGCGATGACTTGAAGTCCGGCCAGACCAAGCTCAAGTCCGTCTTGGCCGAGTTCCTCGTCAACGCTGGCATCAAGCCCCTATCCATCGCCTCCTATAACCATCTCGGCAATAACGACGGTCGCAACTTGTCTGCTGAGAGGCAGTTCAGGAGCAAGGAGATCAGCAAGAGCAGCGTCGTTGACGACATGGTCGACGCTAACCGCCTCCTCTACAAGGCCCCTGAGGTCGGCGCCAAGGGCGTCCCTATTGGTAAGGGCGAGCACCCCGACCATATTGTTGTCATCAAGTATGTCCCTGCTGTTGGCGACTCTAAGCGCGCCATCGACGAGTACTACTCTGAGATCTTTTGTGGCGGTCGTTCCACCATCAACATCTTCAACGAGTGCGAGGTTAGTGACCTTTCCATATAATTCAATTCAATCCCTCTGATCAGACATCTTTTCAATAGGACTCTCTCCTTGCTACTCCTCTCATCTTGGACTTGACCATCCTTGCTGAGCTCCTGACTCGCGTTCAGTACCGCAAGGTCAGCGAGCAGAAGGACTTCGCGCCTTTGTACTCGGTGCTTTCCCTTTTATCCTACATGCTCAAGGCTCCTCTCGTCAAGCCTGGTAAGCCTGCTTTCCTTATTTTTCTAATCTTATCAACTCACAAAAATTAATATAGGCACGGAAGTCGTCAACAGTCTCAACAGGCAGCGCAATGCCCTTGAGAGTTTCCTCAAGGCTTGCATTGGCTTGGAAGGCAACACCGATTTGCTCCTTGAGACCAGGATCTGGTAAACGGCTTGTGCCGGCCATCTTCCTTTTGTAAATGTCATCGTGTCTTTCAGAATCAGAATCAGTATCGTCTTCCTCGGCCAAAGCGCCGTTAAACGTATCTTTTGTGATCTTGTTCATTATTTAGAAAAATCAATATATTGCGTGTCTTACTATTATGGTTTGGATGTGTCGGGCTCTCGGACTGAGAATCGTCAAGTTTATATTGAGCCTAAACCTGGAAGACTATGTAATCACGTATGTCCTTCTTGTCGGTGTCATTATTTAGGTGGATGAAGAATCAGAGCCTTTAGCAAATTGATCTTCTAAGTAAGGCTCCAACCATATAGTATACGTATAGGGTCGACAACTTAAATATACGGATACGGTTGTTTAGTGTATATTTACTGTATATATACGGTTATACGGCTAGTTGTATACGGTTCCAAAAAAGAAATAAAAATATTTTTTCTATTTACGAAAAACAGAGTTCTACGGCCGCCTATGGGTCAATCCTTCTTGCCTGACATGCTCCTATGCTTTTTGCGAGGTGCTGTAAGCTCGTCCGGGTCTCTCCAGTTGAAAAGGCCACTCCGAATCCACACCTTTGCTAATAATGCCTCCCGAATAGTCTTGTCGCGCATTGATAATGAATGGCAAGCAATTTGAAATTCAGTGATGCAGTGATCGGCATTGCAACTCAGGGGGGAGGGGTTAAAACAGCAGTTCATGGAGGAAAGCACAGATATATTGGGTTGTAGTGAGGTATAACAATGAAATGAATGGAAAAGGGATATCACGAAGGGCAGATCAGCCCACAGCGTACGCGTTGAAAGCCTTTGCTGGTGTTGTAGATGGTTGAAGTAAGAGATTGTGGAGTCACGAACCGTGACATCAGCGTTTATAAGCAATGCCGAGGGTGCCGGGTAAGCCACCTGAGCCTAACCGTATAACTGTACAGTATACTGTATATTTACTGTATACTGGGATTTCTCGATGGGGGTCTATACATATACGTATACGTATACAGTATTAACCGTATATATACGGTAGGTATATAGTACGGTTGGAGCCTTACTTCTAAGCAACCCGCGAAACGCTGCTGCCCTCCCTGCAATTCAAAGCGGAGAGCTCAAGCATTTACATGCAGTAAGTCATTTTGTTTATGAAGGGTTGCAATAAGACGCAAGATTGACTATATACTACGAATTTCGATAACATTTATCCAGTCTTACAATCTAGAAACCGTGCTTCTTTATTTTCCAGTTCGCTACATGTCCCAACCCAATTATAAACGCGATAATCAGAGCTCTTCCCATTAAATCATGGAATAATCGTATTCATCTTCCTCAATTCGTCAGTCATCTCAGCAACAAGGTCGGAGATGGGTGTCAGACGATGTACGTCCTCTACAGCTATCTCAATATTGGGTATGATTGACCGTAAGCTCCTGAGTCGTGGAAACCGAAATGCAGGACTGGCCGATAAACGTCGTACATCTTCAACCGCGTCGTGGTGACAATCGACACTTGCTCTTGTGCACAGAGTAATTTTAAAGGAATGGAGTGATGGATAATATGTCGGATCTGAGAGCGTCGTGTCGAGACTTCTCCAATCATGATTATCGAATAATAAGAGCTCGAGCGACGATCCTATCATTGGATATGGCATATTAAAAGATACGTGAATAGACTTGAGAGTTGTGGAGTCTGTCAGACACGGACGAAGTAGAATGCGAGGTGATATCTTTCGGCGCAATGTCTTCCTATCTTTCGGAATGGTGCATTGTATTTTCAAACGTGTGAGGTTTTGAAAGTAGTTCAAATGAAAACGATCTATGTCATCGGGTTGGCGCCAATAATGGTTGTGTAGGAATATTTCATGAGTTCTAATAATTCCGTCAGTTTTCAATATTAACCGAAAATAAGGTTGCGACTACTCACAGGTCAAAGACTTCCGAACGGGCTTCATTATGACTCCGCCAATGGCTTTCGTCGGGTATCTTTTCGATTCTACGTATTCCATCATGTTATGATAACGACTGGGAATGAGATATTCGGGGCGACTCACAAGTCAAGGCTTTCCAGGTTGATTCCTCCACCAAAGTTTCGTAGAAAATTCCGCGTGAGAGTCAAGCCGTCATCCTCATTGATGACACAGCGAAAAGTCTTTAGATTACAAAATGCATTTTTTCTCCCAGTACCAGTGGACAACAAATAGAGGTTCTCTGAAAAGCTCGTTAAGCATTGGTTTATTTGCAGAGTTTCCAACGTCCTGAAGGCTTCGGCCTTTACATGCTTCTTAGGTCCCATATCGAAGGTACATAGGTCGAGTATAAGTGCTTGCAATCCTTTGAACTTGGCAATTTCAAATGTAGATGTGTCGACAGATCTGAGACGGAGCATCTTGATCCTAGAAGAGTCTCGGACCCGAAAAATCGTGTCGCGGATCCCTTCATTCAGCTTCTCATAAAAAGGAAGAACTTGATAATTTTCTCCATCAAGAACAATGGCCAATCGTTCCAGTTTGACTGGGTTAGCTAGCAAAAATGTCAAAAGGTCCTCTACTTCTTTGGGTTGTGGAGGCGGAGAAGACAGGTAAATGCGGAGGGATCGCAAGCGATCGCATATGCCTGGAGATGACTTTATAGTTGACCGTAGGAAGTCATTCTTGTAATCCTCATCGTGAATGGCGATGTCCAAAGAGAGGAATCGACGTGCTGATGAACTGAACGGCTTGTTGACGAGCGTACAAGCCAGAATAGTTTTGTGTGCTTCCTCGTCTACGGATGGGTGCTGTTGAGTGAATTCCTCTATGATACAGTCTAGGAGCTCCTGGGGCAAAGATAGGATGCCAGACATGGTTGATGGATAAGATCCACCTAAAGGCTTTGCAGCTTGAAGCTCCGAGTCGTGGTATTACATAATGTGTCAGAAACGATGACTCAGTTTGTCGGACATACAGAGTATGGGCCCTTCAATCAAGGCACTCTCGAGTCTCATCTTCATATTCAACAGCCATTCGACGTTACGTTCAACCTCAAACTCTGCCATTTAACTTAGGTGAGGCAGCTCAAACCAGGTATGTAGATAGGAATGCAACACGTGATCGCGTTTGGGACGCGCGTTGCGAACCACTAATATAAATTAGGACGGCGCGTCGCCCCCCTAAGTGGGCACTCGAGGACTTTTGGGATTTACCATCGCTTCAAAATGTTATGGTTCCTATAACCACTATGTCTCTTACACGAGTAATCTAAGAGCTAATATTGTCAAGTTCATACTTGGCCTCAAGCCTGAAGGGTACAAGGAGATGGCTAAACGCGTCGCTGACATCACTTGGGTTTAGCCACTTGCAGAACCACCATTGAAAATTTGAAAAACATGCACTAAGGCGGGCTTTTCTGAAGGAGGCCGTAGTGCCCACGATCTCGCCGATTGGTTTTCCCTGTTCCTGAAGGTACAGGGCGCGGATGCACTTCCTGAAATTCAGATTGAATTGACAGCTCAAGCATATGATAGACTCAAGTAGATTCTTATATCTCGTAATGCTTTTTCAGGTACTCAGGTCAATTCCAGCATACTTCATGGAAGATACTGTTTTCTGTGAGTGGTCATATTTCATCGATTTTAAGAGGAAAAGGCTAGAGACATGGGAATTTTCACAAAAAATAGATGAAATGACTTTTGACGAGCTTGCCAAAGGCGCAGTAGAAGGTTTTTTTGGCGCATGTCGGAAAAGATGATCACGACAAAGATAGTAAAATATAAGGTTTCTGAGCCGGTCGCATACAACGAATGTAGATAGACCTTGTTCCTTAAGAGTGCTACAACCTCTGCTATTATGAGATGCTTCGGTGCGACACATTTAAAAGGATTAAGCGTTGCAATAGGTCAGTTATCTACCAACGGGGGTGTTGGAGTTGATGCCCTTTACAGATCACGAAGCCTCTTGGATAACCGAGGAAAAAATGCGATGTGGATATATTTGAGGCAAAGCGTAGTGAGGGTAGAAGCCTGTCCGAGCTTGTAGACCATATTGCAAAATTCCAGACTCCAGTCAGCAAATCCAGAAGGTTTGCCAACTGTCTTGGCACTGGCATTGCATGATATGCCCAATCGTTGAAGGTTGACAGAGTTAGATAAGAGAAGTGATAAAATGTCTTCGTAAAGTTGGAAATACGGGTCGACCGGCTTGAGGGAAATTTGAAGGGATCGTATATGATGTCATGAATGCGGAGAGTACTTCAAGGCTGAATGCAGAAATGCGATTTTGAAAGAATCATCGTGAATCACGATGTATACCAAGAGAAGTCGCTGTGCTGGTGCACCAAACGATTTACTGACAAGTGTACACGCCAGGAGAGCCTTGTGTGCCTCCTTGTCTACGGTAAGGCTCCAACCGTACTATATACCTACCGTATATATACGGTTAATACTGTATACGTATACGTATATGTATAGACCCCCATCGAGAAATCCCAGTATACAGTAAATATACAGTATACTGTACAGTTATATGGTTAGGCTCAGGTGGCTTACCCGGCACCCTCGGCATTGCTTATAAATGCTGATGTCACGGTTCGTGACTCCACAATCTCTTACTTCAACCATCAACAACACCAGCAAAGGCTTTCAACGCGTACGCTGTGGGCTGATCTGCCCTTCGTGATATCCCTTTTCCATTCATTTCATTGTTATACCTCACTACAACCCAATATATCTGTGCTTTCCTCCATGAACTGCTGTTTTAACCCCTCCCCCCTGAGTTGCAATGCCGATCACTGCATCACTGAATTTCAAATTGCTTGCCATTCATTATCAATGCGCGACAAGACTATTCGGGAGGCATTATTAGCAAAGGTGTGGATTCGGAGTGGCCTTTTCAACTGGAGAGACCCGGACGAGCTTACAGCACCTCGCAAAAAGCATAGGAGCATGTCAGGCAAGAAGGATTGACCCATAGGCGGCCGTAGAACTCTGTTTTTCGTAAATAGAAAAAATATTTTTATTTCTTTTTTGGAACCGTATACAACTAGCCGTATAACCGTATATATACAGTAAATATACACTAAACAACCGTATCCGTATATTTAAGTTGTCGACCCTATACGTATACTATATGGTTGGAGCCTTAGTCTACGGACTGAGGCTGCCAGGGAGTGAATTCATCTATAATTCAATCGATAAGCTTCTGAGGCAAGGAAGGAACGTCGGACATGAACATAGAGAATCTAGAGAAGCTTGAAATTGCGTAGGCTTGAAAAGAGATACTACTTTGCAGAATTCCCAGTTGTGGTTCCGGTTCAAGTTCGAATAAAAAAGGGAGCTTGATCCGAGTCGATTGAACGGCTAAGTTTGAAAGCAATCTTATCTTATCTTAATTCTAATACCGCCCTTGGACCGATTGGACCGATGCTTGTTTTGCCATCTTTTCTGAGACGTCTTACAGCATCATCCTTCCTTCCATACGCACTTCATATCTGATCAGCCCCAACCAACATCAATGGACGCAGGAAGGAATACTTCCGAGTCCAAACCTCCAGCGGAAAAGGTCGGATATTTCGAACTGGCACTGAAATGGATCACCCTTTATTTTCCAAGGTTTTCCTGTGGCTTTTTCGATCAATCATTTAGGACCTGCATTGGAGCTTGGAAAACTAAAGATGTAGTGCCTGGAAACAAAATGTCCTTAACATATCCGGCTTTCAAACTCCTACCTCCAGAGCTCATTTCCGAGGTATTCTTCGCCTATGTTCAGCTCGGGAACGACTGGGACTCGAATTGGAGCTCGAACATTCACCGGTCACGTAAGGATAACACCAACAGGTCGAGGCCATCCCCACTGCTGCTCTGCCGAGTATCATCATCATGGCGAGCTATCGCCACCACGACGCCCAGGCTTTGGTGGCACCTCTCCATCTATCGAGAAGTCGATGTGACCGCTTTCTCCAAGCTGGTCGTCAACTGGTTCGGACGCGCGGGGGATTTACCGCTTTCTCTGTCAATCCTCAATTGGGTTTTGAAGCCTGTTGGTAACGGTAACCAGCACGACCTTGAAGTAAAGGATAGAGTCCTTCGAGAGTCGTGTACGAATGTTTGGCCTCGACTTCACAATCTACACATAGACATGGTGTTGTACCCACCAATTTGGGTATTAAACACCCTTCTCCGATCTGCAGTTGCCGTTCGGAACCTATCCTTGAACGTCGACGAGATGGCCATTGTACCACGGGACTTTGTAAAGAAAATTTCCAAGCTGGGGTGCTTGAGGATGCTTCAGTTGACTTCGGATGAACCGATCGATGAAGACTGTTGTGGTTATTTCCCATTCGAGGAGATCAGGACTTGTCTGCCTGGGCACGTCCAAGTCGAGTACCCAGTCTTTTACCAATTGCTTATTACTTGACCCTGGTTTGGTTTTTTTTACAATTTGAGATGCGTCAGACAGCACTGCCGCAAGTCTCATCTTTTGTCCTAGACAGGTTGTCAGATGATATGTATGTCTAGAAACCTAGACCCTTCTACATTCTCATCTTAGATCGTCTATCTGACTTTTTTTGCACTTTCGAAATATACAGTTCGATTATCCTCCCTTTGAGCAGTAATTTCCGAGTCCGATTCGATTTGAAGCACATTTGCATAACATTGTTTGTGGCCGACTAGGGAGGTTGTTGTTTTCTCCTTCTTTTTCTGAATGTCTGAATTTCATATCGACGCTGCGTTGCTTTACCAAATAACAAAAGGGGCGACAGCACTCGTACTAGCTTTAAGCGCCTATAGCGACTACTGTATCTTGTATCCTTCCATTTCCACTCAAAACTCCAAACCTTAAACAACAACCCAACTCACGTTCCTTACAACCCCGTCGTCCAGATCTGCAAATTTGACGAACCCAGCTGCGCTCAGTCCAACGTTGGAGTCTGTCGCTGCAGTGTAAAAGTCGACGATAGGGGCTGTGAGTGTTGTTTGGCCGGCTGTTAGGGCAGAGGTTTGGAGAGGGAGGAGAGGAAGTCAGCGGTTTGGGCAGGCTGATATTTAAAAAGTCAAATTGAAAAGAGACATCGATACTCGAAAAAGGCCAAGAAAATCCTCTGGGTATGAAGCTGATCATTGAAAGAGGACATACATTCAATTTGGACGCTATGGTGGCATATTGGATTTCTGGTCATCGAAAGAATGACATTGATATTTGAGATAATGAAGAGAGAAAGGGAGTAAATGGATGGCTACTCAACTTGTTTGGATTTGTACCAGCTCCCCTATCAAAGGATGAAAGAGGGCGTTAAGCAAGGAGTACGTCAGTTTACATTTGCACCCTAATCTGATGGGTGACTCACGGGTAGCTGCTGAACACCGCACTAGGCACGGAAGCAACTATCTGCTGACTTGTGTTGGTAAACCCGCATGCGCCGAGAGAGGGGATGAAGTTGAACACTGTGAAGGTAAAAGAAAGAAGAAAGGATATGGTTGTGGTTATGTCAATAATCGGACACTTGAAATCCGGGAACAAATTTATCGAGGGGCATTAGAGTAGGATGAAGGAGGAAGAAGGTCGATAAAGAAGAGAGCGAGGAAGAAGAAGAGGAGGATGCTAGCTTACAGTCTCCTACACGAGCTTGTGCTGCTGTAGAGGTGGTGGAGACAGCCACCAGCAAGACGAAGAGGGCAAATTTAAACATGTCGTCGTGGATAATGCAATAACTAGGAAGAGAGAGGTTGGACGGCGAAGAAGTCAATGGGCGGTGTGGGCCCAGTACTGGCAGAAAGGGAAGGGGATTTATACCCCAAGCTGAGCCAAGATCCGTCGTCCTTCTCTGGATGAAGAAGATTCGGCAACGTAAAAAGCTGAAGCTGAAGCTTCAAGGTTCTGAAAGATGAGTTCGAAAATCTAGTAATACTAATACAGAGGGCTTCGGATTCTGGAAGTAGCACAGGAAGACTATACATGACTGAGTGTTCCGCCCCAAACAATCAGGCAAGAATAAGAAGCAATGAAGGCAAAAGTGGCAGCGAATTACTGTCAGAGTATGGAGAGGAGATTGCCGCACTGCACTCGCAGAGTGAGGAGGAATGACTAGAACCAAAAGAGCCAGATGGAGCTCGCTTGAAATCGCCGCTTTACAGAAATTTTTGGCTATTAAAAATCAGGATTCTTCTATGAAAGTAAAACAATCATTCATACTAGCACCCTTGATAAATAAGCAGTAAGAGTACATCGAGAATCGAGAATACAAGGGCAAGGATACAAGAACATTGAGAGGCTGAAATTCGAGGAGGAAAAAGGAAAGGAGACAGGAACAAATTGAGATTAGGTTACGAGGAAGAGAGAGGCTTGGATCATGTTCATTGCAGTAAACAGCGAACTGCATACGGTGTACATGCACACTGGCACATTGTAAATTGAGTTACCAGCACCAGCCACGTCAAGCTATTGTTAAAACTCCGAAAATGAGGCACGTGATTCTAGATGAACGACGCGCTTCGTTCGCGAATTTTTTTTTAGCTTCCGACCTCTTCCAGCTTGATCCCCATTTCATTTCACGTGTGTTGCCCGAATATTTCTCTTTTATTTGCTGCTCTCACGAATCACGACCTGAGGAAGTCTAGAGTTTTATTTGGGAGATATTTTTAAATTTCCGGATTATGAATGGTGAAGTTACCGTGCCTTCATTAAAGTCGACATCCAGCATCTTCACCGAAATGCACCAGGTTCGTGACTTCCCTCTCTCACAAGTTTTCAACCTTTCAATCCAGTGTCCATTTGACAGGCCCTGGAATGCGGCGATTCTTGTCACACTTTCACATCAACACATACTGTTGTTCTGAAGATACTGTATGAGGAGGTCGAACTACCTCCCGCATCCAAGGTAGATGGGTGAAGACAGTACTGCGTACGACTAACTTACATCGTGATACTGCGTTTGACTCCCTGAACTAGAGGCTATTGAACTTGGGCATAGCCATCGTCCTGATACACCCACGTGTTCTATACGATCCAATTCTATCAACGCCTTGACAAGTACAGCCTTCCTGGGCGCTTAGTAGGTGGCATTGTCAGCCGCAAGGCACGCCTCCTTATCTTCTTAAACCCCACATCCATCTGCCCATCTATCCGAAATCTTCTAGCCATGCCTGCCACGAACGAACCAGAGCGGGAAATGACTGAGCTCTCTACCGTTCCTCAAACAATCCGCGGCTCCCACGATGCTAGATCGTCGCGATCTCAGGGTGGCAGCGGGCACCAGAGCACCCATCATCGTCCGCACGACGATTCCCAACGACAAATATTACGCAAGCCAGTAACTGGCGATCGTGACCATGGATCAAAGCGATCAAACGACGACCGCGAGGCCGAAGGCAATGAAAGCAACTCGAGACGTCGACCTGCTCCTTCTGTGCCCGATAAGCAATCTCACCAGCACACAAAGAGGTCTGATTCCACAGATAGACGGAGGGACCGAGAGAGGGAGAGAGAACGGTCGTCTAGGGACCCTGAACGCACAGAGCAGCCTAGGGAAAGGCCGAGAGCGGAATCAGTCTCGTCAACATCCTCCGCCTCTTTGTCCAGTTTTGAGTACCTTGCTCGTCCTGGCCTTCAATATCAAGAAGATCAGGACGCGCAGGAGAAAGGCGGTCGGACTTCCCACCCTTCTTCGCGCTCTTCGACCAAGGACGACTCTCGTCCACCCCAGGGACCAGAGCAATCTAATACTACCTCAAGGCAATCCCGCTCTCAGCAGCCTTCCAGCAAGCCAGGCGATCCTAGGTCCAGCCCAGATATCGCAAAGCATAGCAGCGCACAGCCCTCCCCTACGAAAGGTACTTCACAGCCCCCACAGGTACCCAATGACAGTCGCCCAAGCGCAACAATGTCCTATGCCAAAGTAACAGCGACAGCACCGCCCCAGACCAGCACGACTACCACATCACGCGATAGGATTCCCGGTCCCACTACCGAAGGCGAGGATGCGGCAAACTTTTCCAGCCTTCCTTTGAACACACAGCTCCCTGAGGGTCTGGAGGGTCTGGGCATTGACCCTGCCGAGCAAATCCAAGCACTGCAGCAGATAGAGCAAGCCCACGTAGCAGAGCACGTCGCCGCCCAACAGCAGCTTCAACAAGGAGAGGCCAGGGATCAGTCTAATATTCTAGGCGGGTATAGTGTCATTGCAGGTGCCTTCCGCAATTTGTCTGGAGCTTTGGCGCCCCCTAGAGACAGAGAATGGCAGCGGGCGATGAATGAGATTCATCACCTTCGTAGTGAGCTCAAATACGTCAAGGACGAGTACAGGGGATGTAGGCACGCTTATCACGAGGCCCATGCTGAGCGACTTCGACTCCGCGAGAGCGTGGGCGGACTGCAGCACGAGCTCTCAAATGTCTACAAAGAACTTGAAGAGACCAAGAACCTCTCCGAGATCCGCGGCCGCGAGCTCGTTGGTGCTCAAGTCTTCCTTACCAAAGCGGACTCCCTCTCCGTTTCGGACGTGTGCGAGAAAATCATGGTGCTCAATGAGGAGATCTTCCAGGCCGCAGCCTCCTTGGGTGAGACGTTAACCAAAACCAAACGAAACATGACGGAAGCGGATATGAAAAAGCATTATGAGCGTTCGTGCGGTTTCGTTGGGGAACCCATGGTCAACCTGTTGTTGGACCAGGCAAGGAGGCAGGATCCGGATGTCAATATGCTCATTGTTCAGGCTGCCCTGTCGGTGTTCCTTGTTGGATTCTGTGTCACCAAGTTGCTACCCTGGCATTTGAACGATAAGGCTATTGATGGGTTTTTGGGAAATTTATACACTGAAATCAGGGCATCTGGTAATAAACCTTCTTTTCCACACCTTTTTCTCTTCAATTAATCCCTTTTTTTTTCCTTTCTCAGAGGAGCAGGCAGTCACTGGCCGCTGGCGTGCCCTCACCCGCTCCAAAATGCGCATCACCTCCGGCACCTGGAGAGCCGAAATCGTGGACTCCCTCAAAAGCGTCCTCGTGATCGCCGAATGGGGCTCACCTAGCCCCAAAGATCAAGAGGTCTCCTTCCTGCAAAAGCTTCCCCCCATCTTCAAAGCCATCGAGGATGTCCGAATTGCCCTAGGTGAAAAATTCACCTCTGCTGATCTAGAAGTCAACGTGGTGCGAACTACTGCCAAGTTTGACGGCAAGTGGATGGAGGATGCATATGGCGATGGGAGGGAAGCTGGAGGGAAGAAAGCAAAGGAGGAGATGGTGGTGGGTACGACGGGGATTGGGTTAAAGAAGGTCGTGATTGATAGGGAAAGAGGGTTTCCCTTGAAGGGCCAGGAAATGTTTGAGAATGTGGTTTCGCCCAAGGTTGTGCTTGAGAGTACTTTGCGGGAGTCTTTGGACCCACCACCACCCACGAGGGGCAAAGGCAGGAGGAAGAAGGTTGAGGAAGAGGTGCCGCCGGCTGGGCAAAATAATAATTAGGAGATGGCGGCTCTGATGTGCATTTGGCTTGAAACTTCTATCGATATGTTTGGGACAGTATTTGCTACGGCGTATGTTGTACAATATAAAATACCAGTATGTTTCGTATCTTTGTACCGCTATGTATGAAAATTCAACTATCTGTACTTCTGTGCCGCTTCAATATGATCAAGTTGGCTCTCGTCTTTACTTCGTCCTGGCTGAGCGGACGTCCCCGGCATTGTCGTCGGCTCGTAGTCGGGCTATAAACTTAATTCAATTTCCCGGCACGATTTTTCTCGCTTTTCACGTTCCGCTTGCAACTCCGTTCTGACGTCACTTGATTTGACGTACCGGAATCCAGAACCTTCATCCCACTGTCTCGCAGCTTTCCCAGCTTATTCTTCTTATGTAGTCCTCTGTGCCCGTTATCTTCCTCAGAACAGGCCTTCCATTTTTGTCTCTTTCCATTAGGCTGAATATCTGCAGCCTGCTCGTGAGTACAAGGGTGTTATTTTTCCACCTTGAAGCTCTTCTGATTCTCCTTAACCAATGCCATCGGATAGAGATTGTTCCTTTCGATTATGAATCCCTCCAATGCATTAATAATCGCTGAGTTGAATGCGCTTAGAATAGCCAGTCGGGCACGCAAGACCGAGGGCGAATAATGTCAGTCAATCGACATCTAGACTCTAGAGTGACCATATAAGCTGGACCCTTCTCTCCTCTCATTCCTTCCCCTTTGCATCACCAACCACGTTCAATAATATCGGTCAAATCACAATGTCTGACTCTGCTAACCCTCTCTCGACACAAACCAAGCTCAAATACAGCCTGGCCCCTCCGAAAGGTGTTCGCGCATACTTTCATGTCGAAGCTGACCCGATCACCGGAAAAAGGGATACCAATTACTCTCAGGAAGAGAGAGAAGTTGTGATTGAGAATATACGCGGTAAAGAGGACTCTTATACCCTCGACACCACTGGATTCCAGTATTATAAACACCCCGCCAAGCACACTTCATTCGCCAACGATGAAGAGATCATTCGTGAATACTATCCCGAGAGCATCGAGCTCATTAAAAAACTGACAGGTGCCAGCCAAGTGGTATTATTTGATCATAGTAAGTGGAGAGCGATTGCCTAAGAGATTATTTATTTTACATTTTTACTAGCCGTTCGTCGCCGCCGCCCAGGTGACAAAGGGGATTCCCCTGGGCGTCGCCAGCCTGTTGATGGCGCCCATGTTGATCAAAGCGCCTCGGCTGCAGTCGCGCGGGTTCATCGACATATGCCAGCCGCTGAAGTGCCCAATTTGCTGAAGAAACGCTTTCAGATTATGAACCTTTGGCGACCTATCCATAACGCAGCAATCGATTGGCCTTTGACTGTGTGCGACTATCGTACCGTTGATCCGGATGACCTTTTCCCCGTGGCTCGCATTTATGAGGATAGCAAAGGCGAGACTCTCGGTGTGAAGTACAACCCCAATCATAAGTGGAAGTACCTCTATGGGATGACCCCAGATGAGCTCGTCCTTATCAAATGGTAAGCAAGTTGTCTTAGCTTCGCAAATGTGCGAAGTCGCTGACTAGGATGAAACTGTAGTGCCGATTCGATTCGAGACGGTAGCGTTGCTTCATTCACTCCGCATACTGGGTTTGAGGACCCTAGCACGCCTGCTGGAACTCCTGCGCGCCAATCGATTGAAATACGTGCGCTTGTCTTCTACGACTAAATTGCCATAATCCAGTATGTCGTGTCTGCGTAATGGCTTGTTAATGGGTACTAAGTGGCAGTCAAAAATTCCGCTCTTGCTTTGTTGTATGTCCTTGAGAATATTGATTTCCTCTAGTAATCGCTGTACATGTATGCCATGGCATATGACTTGATAACGCTCCTATTTCTGGACTCGACGCTTAGAATAGCTGAGCACGCAAGACATGTCAAAGATGATGCCAGTCACTTCGCATGTAGACCTTCATAAGCTATAAGGTGCAGTCCAGCTTCCCATCATCAACTTAATAACGCGGAATTTCGATCACATTCCGTGCCCAGTATGCCATCCTCAACTGAAGCCAAGCTCTCATACAGCATCCCTCCAGAGAATGGTGTCCGAGCGTACACGCACTTCAATGTTGATCCAACAACTGGCGAAAGAAAGACAAACGTTGGACAAGAGGGAAAGAAGATTTTGGTTGAGGATTTGCGTGGTAAAGAAGATTCCGTCACACTCGATACAGCCGGATTCCAGTACTACAGGCACCCAGCCAAGCATACTTCATTCGCCAATGACGAGCAGATTATTCGGGAATACTATCCCGAGAGCATCGAGCTTATCAAAAAGCTGACAGGCGCAAGCCGAGTGGAGTTATTTGATCATAGTGGGTTACTGTTATTTCGCTTCGGATTTCATGGACTGAAAATCGTCCACCTTTTTACTAGCTGTTCGTCGTCGCCGTCCAGGTGAAATCGACGATTTACCAGATCGTCGCCAGCCTGTTTCTAGAGTGCATGTTGATCAGAGCTCCAAAGCTGCCGTCGCGCGGGTTCATTTACATATGCCAGCCGCCGACGTACCCAAGCTATTAGAGAAGCGTTTCCAGATCATAAATCTCTGGCGACCTATCCATCACGCAGCTTTCGACTGGCCATTGGCGTTATGTGACTATGGCAGTATTGACCCGAACGATTTCTTCCCTGTGACTCGGATGTATCCCGACCGCGATGGCGAGACGCTTGGCGTCAAATATAACCCTAATCACAAATGGAAGTATTTATCTGGAATGACCCCGGATGAGCTTGTCTTGATTAAATGGTAAACCATTTAAAAACATATTTATGTTAGAGTTATAGAACTGATGGTATTTACAGTGCCGATTCCATTCAGGATGGCAGTGTCGCTGTCTTCACCCCGCATACAGGATTTGAAGACCCAAGCACACCAGCTGGTACACCTCCTCGTCAATCGATTGAATTACGTGCTCTTGTATTCTATGATTAAATTGAAGTAGTGAATGGAACAGGAATGATAGTGAAAATGAATATCATTTAATTAATCCATCGCAGGCGGTGCTACGATTTCGATGACGGAGGGAATATTCGTTCCTAGTAGACCGTACCAAGATTGTCTTCTGCTGAAAAAATACTGCACTATTATCACATTATAATTTACAGCTGCCTTCATATCTCTTACGCTTCGAAGATATTCCAAGTTCAGGTCATGCCTCTTCTAAAGCTTGATAATGGGTATGTATTACTGATCTTCGTTAAAATAGAAAATACCCATGGATGACATCAGTATCCGGCAAGGCCAGATAAACTACCCGGCCTATATAAAGCTCACTTCATGGCAAAAACGTTTCTCAACTTCCCACTTCGTAGAGCCTTTGATACGTCGAATCCTGATCCCATTAAACTGAAAATGTCCGATACATCTTCCCCTTCCTCTACTAAAGCCAAACTTTGGTTTAGTGTTCCTCCGAAAAACGGTATCCGAGCATACACGCACTTCGATATCGACCCCATCACAGGCCAGAGGACTACTAACTTGGGAAAAGAAGGCAGGAAGTCGTGATCGAAAATGTACGCGGCAAAGAGGAGTCTTTCACACTCGACACTGCCGGTTTTCAGTACTTCAGATACCCTCCTCATCATACCACCTTCGCCAATGACGAAGATATCGTCCGCGAGTATTACCCCGAGAGCATCGAGCTTATCAAGAAACTGACAGGGGCCAGCCGAATCGAGATATATGACCATAGTGAGCTCACGGATTTAAATGAAATTTATAAGCTTATTATTTTCTCTTTGCTGCCAGCTGTTCGGCGCCGTCGTCCGGGTGAAAACGATGATTCACCAGGCCGCCGCCAGCCAAATACGAGAGTGCATGTTGATCAGAGCTCCAAAGCTGCAATCGCACGAGTACATCTGCATATGTCAGCTGCCGACGTACCCGAGCTGTTGGAGAAACGTTTCCAAATCATAAATCTCTGGCGACCTATCCATCACGCAGCGGTTGACTGGCCATTGACACTCTGCGATTATCGTAGCGTCGATCCAAGCGATCTGTTCCCCGTCGCTCGCATTTATCCTCACCACGAAGGTGAGACCCTTGGAGTCAAGTACAATCCTAACCACAAGTGGAAGTATCTCTCCGGAATGACTCCAGATGAACTGGTTTTGATCAAGTGGTGAGCGGTTTATCGATGTTCTAATTGTGATTGCAGATGATGACTCTTTTCTTAGTTTTGACTCTGTTCAGGATGGCAGCGTCGCCGTCTTTACTCCTCACACCGCATTCGAGGACCCCAATACGCCGGCTGGGACGCCTCCTCGCCAATCGATCGAACTACGGGCTCTTGTGTTTTATGATTGACTTGTGTGTGAATACATTTATATGGGATAATACAGGAAAGCCTTTCCGAAATGAAATACACCATTTCAATTTATCTGCAGACCCAGCTGATCTGTTCCGCTCAAACTGTAAGCGCCCGCCGATCAGGAACGCGATCACAGCTTTGATCCGGAATTCACAATATCTTGTCCGTGTTCGCTCCACCATCTAGCAACCTCGACATCCACATCATGTGAAAACGTTCTCTCATTTCTCTCTTTATCTGCCCACAGATTTTCATTGCCTACATGGTTGTCACCCACAAATTCCCCATTGGCCTCTTTGAGAGCAGCCTCCTTGGCTTGTCGCATGGAGTCGTCACGCTTTTTCTGCTCAGGACCATCTGGCAAGTGGAAAGTGCGCTGGTTCATACGAGATTCGGCTTGGGCCGTTGTGGCTCGCGGATAGCGTATACTCTGGTAGGCAAGCAGCAGCAAGCCTAGCTGTCCTCGGTTAGTGATTCTACTCAGAAGATTTCCAAGTACTGCAGCATCTTCGATCTATATAACCACAAACGCCTTAGTATCGTGAACTTTAGCGCTTCGAGAGTTGGTACTCACAGCCATAGCGGCTCCTTGGGCTCTATAGGGCTAAAATTTGCAGTCAGTCGACGAATATTTGAGAACTTCCCCTTCAGAACTCACAAGCATTGGATGGCACGCATCTCCCAAAAGACAGACACTTCCGGCATTATGAACCCACTTCTCCAATGGTTGGCAGTCCATCAAAGGCCATAAGGTGGTAAAACTTATCAGTGAAAGAAGCTTCTGTATACTTTTTCGACCATCAGTTATAACGTTCGAATGCGATCACCTTCTTTTGTGATAGTGATAGTGATAAAATTGAAACCCACCGGGGTTCGAAAGCTGCAAAATCTTTCCGCATAGCGTCGGGGTCGACTGAGCGACTGTTCTTATCGGTACTCTTAGACGGATGGGCTGTTACAACGTTGAATAATTTATGCCCTCGCTAGGTTGACGATTGTGAATTTGTGAGATTGCTTCTATTCACGGTGTGCAACTTACTATTGGATAAGCAACAAGGTGTCTCCCAGGCCCCATCCAGATATTAGATCCCCCATTGAGAAGTCCTTTCAGGTCCGGATCGTTCATCATGACGGATGTCGGTACAAGAGCCCGATAGGATGCATCGCCTGTAAGAGTCGGACCTCTTTCGTTGCCAAAAACCACACTTCGAACTCGACTGTTAATTCCATCTGCGCCAACGATTAGGTGGGTTTTGACAACTTCTCCTGATTGCAAAGTGATTGATGGTGCGTGAGGGTCAACATTCATCACCATGCTGTTCAAGCGCAGCTTCATATAAGGCCTTGCGTGTTCGAGCAAAATGCTGTGAAGATCGCCTCGCTAATTCATAAACCATCATTAATTCGTTTGGACTAAAAAAATTAAGATACCGACATGAATGACATAGTACGGTGCACCGTGGTCTTTTTCCATGTTATCTCCCCAATTTTTCCATCCTATCACATCACCATTGGCATCTTTCAACGGAACACACGTCTGATTAGTTCATGACGAGAAACAGAACATGTGCAAATGGCCTACATCTGCGCAAGGATATTCCCGTTGGCACCACCCCCAATTCCTGCAACTTCTCCCCGAGCCCCCACCGAATCATGAGTCGAGTGACATTCGGGGAGACCTGAATGCCGGCACCAATAGTCGCCAGCTCCGACGCTCCGTCGTATACAGTCACTCTGTGCCCAGCACGACCTAGGAGGTAAGCGGTCACCAAACCTCCCACTCCGGCTCCTACAATAGCGACGTCAAGGGCTGCCCTTTCACGAACAATTCTCGATGAGAATCCGAGTTCAGATTCCATTTCCTTTTTTTCCTGGGTGGGTTTGATTGGCATGAGTATGAGAATTTGAGAAAGGACTAGAGGTTCAAAATGGATATGCGTTACCTTACTCTCGTCTTCTCTCACACGCTTCCCATGCAGAACATTAGACATGGTACCCAGCTCAAGCGAGTGCCGTTCGCTGTCGTTTAAGAAAACGTAACGCAAGGTAAGAGAGTGGCAACGTGGCTGCGAATCAAGTTCAGAATTTATATAACTAGGAAGTGGGGACATGTCAAATGAAGATATTAATACGACAGGTATGGGAAGGAAAACTTATCTCACATCGTTTGATTATGTGGCCTCTCTATGAAAAGGCGGGGACTCGTTGCACGCCCGACAAAAAACCAGTCCTTCACTCGTACAGAGTAGACCGACAGTGAACCTGTCCAAAAGACTTAACATTAACAGCCCAAGTGTATTTAGGGTTTTGTCACTTGCCTGTCCCGTTTACCCGTTTCATTCGAATCCCTTCCCATGTCGTATAATGCTCTTGGTCCAGTGACTTGGCAAGTATCCAGTCTTAATCCAGTCGCCTGCCTTGCGAGCTAGACATCAGTAAAGTTCGGCGAATCACCGAAAAATCCCTGCTGGTCAAGCTGACCCGCGCTGAAGAAAGACCGGTTGATGTCCTGGTACGAAATGGATTTCATGAAGGTGTTGAAAGTCAAGTGCTCCGACCTAGTGACACCTTCGGGACATCGGTTCTGCGAATTCGGACTACATTGATCCGCTGCATCAATTCTATTTCTGTGAAAAGCACGTGCTCGTTAAACGTTAAACAATGAGCAACACGCGTGACGCTATAGTGTCTCGCTTTCAACGTTCATCGTCTTGCGTTTTACCATCGGCATTATGTCCCGCGTCATTCAAATGGTTATGTACCCAATCTTATTATATGAAGACGAGGAATCTAAATACGAAACGTCAATTCCAGAATACCCAGATGTTTCACACCTCTCCTCCGTAGTGATTCCAAGTAAAAGTGAAGAAGATACAGCGCGACAGTCTACGCAAACACTGAAAGATCGTAGCCAAAAACTACACGAAGAAATAATGGATCTTTATGGAGCCATCAAGGAAAAGATATTAATGCAGAAAGCCCTGGATATCCCCATCGGAGAACTGAAGGGGATTCTTCATCCTTTCCGCTCTCTGCAACTGGAACTTTAACCGAAATTTTTTTTGCATTGCCAATTTAGTGGCACATTATGTGAATATCCCTATATTCCAAACAGCTTTCACGCTCTACAAGGTCCATTGCTACTTGCTCCAGTTTGCAATCACTGGCGTATGGTGGCAATCGCCACTCCTGGCTTATGGACGACCCTCAAAATTCAATTTGATAACAATCAAAGTCCCGAGCTCGAAAAGGCGTCCAACTCGCTCTGGTGTCTAAGTGGATCTCACGATTTGGTTCGCTCCCGCTCACCATTGCCATCCACGTCAGGAATTACATTTCTAGAACTATTCTTCAAGATCCTGTCATCAAAGAGCTCTTCTCCCACTCCACGCGATGCAGGGAATTCTTCTGGATTACTTATAAAGCTCTGCAAACGGATAATATCTTACCCCTCCTCGACGAGCACACGGCCATGTTCCCCATATTGGAGGAGTACTTCATTCATTAGGTCCCTTGAAGACAACAATCCATTCCTCCAAAGGGAATATGGACCTATGATCACCTCTCCAGATATGCAGTTTTTCGAAACGCTTCCGCTGTTCAAAAAATTGCGCCTACAGTCACCATTTGATTACAGGAGTCTCGACCTTCCTCTGGAGCGCATGACATCCCTCGAGCTTTACGACGACAGAGGGCTGGCTTTCGTTTCATCAATCACCGTGGAAGGGTGTTTGAAGATTTTGTTATCCTGTCCGGTGCTGGAAGAAATGCGCATTTGTTGCAGGGGTGACTTTTTGGATGTGCGTAATAAACTTGAAGCCATCTCTTTGCCCGCAGTGGAACATAGACGCCTGAAATATTTTCGTCTCATCATATCGGGAGAAATCACTCAGCTTCTCGATGCCCTCACATTACCGATGGTGCAAGATCTAAAGATTACTCTGTTAGGATCGTGTCTCTCATGGAATTCCGATATAGTAATAGTCTTTTTCGCTCATATCAACGAATCACTGCGGACTCTGGACATCTCTGCTGCCTCATTTCATACTGATGAAATGCACAAAGCCTTGCTCCAGTGCCCCGGAATCTCAAAGCTCGTTTTACAGTCTACTCTCTTGTCAGATAATTTCATCCAGCTGTTCAGCACCACTCGCGTTACTCCGTATTTGCCCTGTTTGGTTAGTATCGAGCTAGATTCAAAAGTCTCATTCACTCTTAAAAAATTTTCGGTCTTCCTCAAAACAATGTTCAAAAGAATAGACTGTCCTCCCCTTCAATCGCTCGACATTCGGTGTCGTGGAGAAACTCCTCAATTTATAGATTCACATGTTTTTAAAAAGCTCAAGGCTTATGAGAAAGGCGGACGATCTATACGGATCGATACTGAATATGTTGCATTGTTCCCTAGGTCTGATTTAATCATTCGACGTTTACCTGTTGTGTAGGGTAGAAAGCACATTCTTTCGATTGCTTTCTTTTACAGTGCTTGGCACTTTCATAGTTACTTAGTACCTATTTACCTCCTTTCCAAGCTGCAGTCACCAGTAAAGTTTTGTGGTAAGCTCTGCATTGCATACTTGTTGAGACGACTTGGAACATTGAGGACTTGATCTAATTTTATCGTGGTCCAGACAAGGTAAATCCACCTTTGATTGCATCATCAATCTTGTCCCTTTATACCGTCATGTTCATCGACAAGATCATCGTGATACGTCCTAGAAAACCAGCATCCGAAGACGAGGAATCTAAATACGAACCTCCCATTCCAGAAACTCCCATCTCGCATCTTCTCTCCTCCTTGGCAATCCCATCTCAGAGCGAAGAAGATGCGACGCGACAGTACGTGCAAACGCTGAAAGATCATCGAGAGGGACTGTTGAATAAAATGCGCGATCTTGCCGACGTTATTGGGGAAACAGCTTTGGCGCAGTACACCGTAGATGCGACCATTAGAGAATATGCAGCGATTGTTCATCCTCTCCGTTCGTTACCACCAGAGCTCCTATCCGATATCTTTCTGCAATGTCAGTTCGGGGGCACACTAGACGAGGAGCCCTATATACCAAACAGCTTTCATCCTTTACAAGGCCCGTTATTACTCACTCATGTGTGCAGACGGTGGCGAATGGTGGCGCTCTCCACACCCGGCTTATGGACGACTCTAAAAGTCCAATTCAAAAAAGCTCAAAATCCCGAACTCAAATTCACCCAACTCACTCTGATATCTACCTGGCTCTCCCGCTCTGGTTCACTCCCACTCACCATCGGCATTCATGTCAAGGATTACATCTCCATCGCTGCTCTCCAAGACCCCGTCATCAAAGAGCTCTTTGCCCACTCTGAGCGATGCAGGGCGTTCTTCTGGATCACGGACTTTTCTTTGCAGATGAATGGCATTCTATCTCTCTTCGACATGCATAACGCCATGTTCCCTGTGTTGGAAGAATATTCATTCATCATTCGTGAAACTGGCGAGCCGCACTACCTCCAGAATGAGTATGGACCGATGATTGCCCCGTCTAGTTTGAAATTTTTCGAAACGCTCCCGCGGTTCAAGAAGCTGCGCCTGCACTCGCTCTTTGATTATAGACGCCTTGACCTTCCCCTGGAACGTATGACATCCCTCGAGCTGTACAATAAAAGGGGGCTCGGTTCAGCCTCGTCGATTAGTATGGAAGCCTGCTTGCATATCCTGTCCTCATGCCCGATGCTGGAAAATCTGTGCATTCGTTGTAAAGGCGACTCGTGGACCATGGAAGAAGAGCTCCAAGCTATTTCTCTCACCTCGGTGGAACATCGATGCCTCACCTCTTGTCATCTTGTCGCATTGGACAGCGGTACAATTAATAGGCTCCTCAAAGCCCTGACGTTACCGATGGTGAATAGCTTGGGACTTACTTCGTTAGGGTCATATCCAGCATGGGACGATGACACCCTAGCAGTATTCATCGGTCGCATCAACAAATCTCTTCAAACACTCACTCTCTGGTTTCACGCATTATTCAGATAAAATCCACAGTGCCTTGGGCCTATGCCCCGGAATCTCGAAGCTCGTCCTACGATGCAATTACCTGTCTGATCAATTTCTCGAGTCTTTCAGCTCAGGATGCAGCGGCGTCACTTCCCATTCAGATTCAGGTTCAGATGCAGATTCAGATGCATGTCTGCCCCTCCTGACGGGCATCGGACTAGACGCCAACATCTCATTCACTCCAGTACTATTCTCCCGCTTCCTCAAAACCATGTTCACAAGGACCCAGTTAATAGATGGTGGTGACCCCCTTGAATCGCTCGTAATCCGATGTCGTGGTGAAACGCCTCAATTTGTGGATTCGCGCGTGTTCGGAAATCTCGGAATGTATGAGCAGGAGGGGCGGTCTATACGGATAGACACTGAGTATGCGGCTTTGTTTCCTAGGTCTGAGGTGCTGGTGAGGCGGTTTGGTAAGTATGTAGGGTAAGACTAGCGAACTGTGGTTTTTCGTAGGCACATAGCCAATGGCCATGTGTGTATGACCACTGGCATTTTTGACCTTCTTTGGAAACAAGTCACTGGCAGCAGCTACCCTGGATGGTTCCTTGAAGGGACCCTGCCGTTGAAATACTCGCCTCATCCCCAATAATAGACTCTTTCACCATTCAATTTAAAAGAAGCATCTCCCCATATTGATATCGACAGAAAAAAAAAGCACCTAGAGTCTAACGGTGGTCCTTGGGGACAAATGTAATTTCTGGGCATAAATCTCATATGAAACGTTTAACCAAAATTGACACTTTACATTGCATCTACCTTCTTTGGAATTTTTTGAGGAAGGAATAATACCGTTCCGATTTTATTACTCAATGCTACTAGTAAAAAAAAAAGTCATACTAACAATTGGTCAATTTGATAGATAAAATTTCTCCCATGGAACCATGGTCCGTGGAATTGCAAGTGCCAAGGACCCTTCAGCCAGTGCTCACTGCCTTTCGCCATAAGTACAGGTACTTGATATCTTGCTCTGCAGTTACAGTGGAAGGGTACAGAAGAAAGCATGGTGTTATCATTCTAGAGTATGAACTTGAACTTGAACTTGAAGAATGTCTTATGTACATGTACGAGATAGTACGACTCGTTACTCGATCGAAAGAGTAAAGGAACAACGGGACGATGACAATAATAATATGTAGTAGCTTTCAGAGATTTTACGCGTATGAATTGAAAAAAAAAAGAGAGAGGAACATGTAATGTACTGTATATAATAATGCAACAATGAAATTTAGGGAACCTGCCAGAACAGAGAGAAGACCATGGACAGTGATACGCGCGCCTTGGCCATCTCTCCCAAACCATATGCATGCGTGTGTGTGTGTGCGTATCCCCCTATCTAACCCAACCCAACACGACCCCAATCAAACCCCAATCAGACCTATTTACTTGAAAGAAAAAAAGAAAAGCAAATACGAAATATTGCAAGCAAGTAAGTATGCAAGTATGTATCGATCCACTACTTAACTAAACACGAAACAGCAAAAGAAAAAGATAAAAGATAAAAAAGCAATGCCGCATAACAGCAAAACCCCAGGAGCAGGAGCAGGACCAAGGCGAACAGAGTAGAACACTCGAGGCGTATATGCAGCGTGTAAGTAATATATGCACCCAACAACTGGCACCGTTATCAGTTCCAACTTCCAACCTCACCAACCAGCCCCATCACCCATCACCCCGACCACCACATCACCCTGACCACCCCATCACCTGCACCCATAACCCGCACCCATCACACGAATCACTCATAACACAAAATAAATATCCTCCCCGCTTTATCAGAAAGAATAACCGCGCCCTGGCTCTGATCTATATTAATAGTCTCCACCATCGCCAGGTCGAGCTCGGGCGGGGTTTCGAGCGTGCGGACTTGGCCTTCGAAGGGGTTGGAGGTGGAGGTGGAGGTGGCGTTGGCGTTGGCGTTGGCATTTTTGATATTGGAAGCGGAAGCGGAAGAAGAAGAAGAAGAAGAAGAGGCGGCGGCGCACTCCGCTTGGGATTGGGTACCCCAGGGGGGAAGCTCGACTCCATATTCTTCATGAAAAGCAGGGAACGTGACGAATTTAAGACACATCGCCTCGCGCTCCTCCTCCTCGTCCTCTGTCTCCGTCTCCTCCTCCTCCTCCTCCTCCTCTTCATTCTCATTATTTTTAGCTCTCGCCTCCGCCCTCGCCCTCGCCCTCGCCTTGACCTTCCTCCTCCTCCTCCTCCTCGCCTTCTTCTTCGCCTTCTTCTTCGCTCTAGTTTTGACCAGCGCGGCACGTCGACTCCTCTCAATATCGCTCACTCCCCCATCGTCACCCTCCTTCCGCACATACTCGATCCACACCGCATGCCCGAAATCAACCGCGACGAGCGGACGCGGTCGATCGAGAGCTTGGGTGTCGTCGTCCTGCGCTTGTTGTGCTGCTGCGGCGGCGGCGGCGGCGAGGAGGAGCTGAGCGGCTGCTGCAGTGGACATGGACGCGCCGTCTTCGTCGTCGTAGGAGTCACTGTCGGAGTCGTCGTCGTTGTCGGAGGAGGAGGACGAGGAAGATGAGGACGAGGAGGAAGACGAGGAGGAGGAGAAGGTCGATGAAGGGGAAGAGATGATGCCCTCATCCTCCTCCGCTTGGTCGTGGTCGTACACCCGCACGACCTCGAATGGTTTCGAAACGTACCACAAATGCATGAGCGCGTCGTCGCTCGCTGCTTCCATATCCGAAGGGGTGTCTTGAGCATGCATATCCAGATGCGGGTCTACATGTCCATTCTCTCTTCCCTTGCCCTTCTTCCCTCCCCCTCCCCCCTCCACATCCACACCCACACCCACGCCTGCCGCCGCCGCCGCATCCACACCCTCCCAAGCCACCCCCATCCCCTCAATCCCCTCAGCCCACTCCCTCCTATCCAGCGGCACCCTAAAATAATGCTGCGCCAACACAAACCGTGTCCCATGCGTCTGCGGATCATGCGCGGCCAACAACACCACCGTGCAGCTCACGCGGGGTATGGAAGGCAGGGAAGGCCACCATTGGCGGACAAAGTGTGCGGATTCGGGGTACCACGGCGGGAAGGGGAAGGGGTTGGGAGGGGGTGGCGGGGGGGGGAAGGGGGGAGGTGGATGAGGAGGGAGGAGGTCGTTGTTGTGGTGTTTGAGGAGGTGTGGGAGGAGGAGGTGCTGGAGGGCGTGCTGGAGGAGGAGGGCGAAGAGGAGGAGGGGGAGGAGGATGTAATTTGGACATGGGAAGGGCCAGCAACGACCACACCACTCCCGTTCCCATTCGATATTGGGATATTTCCGTTGGTGTTATTCGTAGGTACCATATCATCATCTTCCTCCTCCTCTTCATCTTGATGATGATGATGATGATGGTCATCCGCAATCTCATCCATATCACTATCACTCTCCGAATCCTCATGCACCACCATGGGGAACTTGAATTTCTTCTTGAGCGTCCTCACAGGAGGCACGCGCCGGGATATGACGGGTGTTGGGGCCGTCGTTGATGTTGAGTTTGAGGACGCCGACCCAGCACCAGCACCAGCACTCGCGTGATCCTCAGGCGGCAACGCGGTGATAAACGTGCGCAGCAGTGCGAGGGGGTAAAAGTGTTGATAGGCTGCGTCGGATTCTTCGCAGTGGATGACGATGTGGTTCTGGAAGAGGATGCAGGACCAGTTTGAGGACATGACCTTTTTTTTTTTAACAGGAAGAAGGTTAATACAATTGATTTCTTTTCGTCGAAAAAAAAAAAAGAAAACAACACCTACACATTCAATCCCCGTATCGATAAACACATACTCCCTCCTCCCCCAATCCGGCAACGCATACAGCCCAATCGTATTGCTCGCCGACACCCATATGAACGCCGACAACAGCCTCTCCCCCGGATCCAGCAGGAACACGTTCATCACTACCCCCGTAGTACGAAAGTCTGTGACGTGCGAGAAGATGGGGGGAGAAGGGGAGGAGGTTCCGGAGGGGGGGTCGGAGAATGTCAGTTTCATTAACACGAATTCCATTATTCTGTCATCGTCGTATCTGTAGAAAGGGGGGGGGGTTAGTAAATATATCCAAAATCCATTAAAAAAAATAATAACTCACGACCCACTCAACACCTTGGCCATCGTAAAAAACACCGTCCGCTCCTCAAACTCCACGCGACACTTCCACAGCTCCCACCTCGCACCAGGGTTCCACTCCGCCAAACACCGATCGGTCTGCACGTCCCAGCACACGACCTTGCCGCTCTTCGTCGCACATAAAGTGTACGAGCTGGTGATCGGGCTGAGCCAGTCGACTTCTTCGCCTGGGGGGGCAGAGACGATTTTGTACCACCCGCGTTGGCCCCGGAATTTTTTGGACATTTTGGGTTGGGTGGTGGGTTTGGGTGTGATACTTGAGGAGGATGCGGTGGAGGATGAGGATAATAGGGAAGGGGCTACAGACCCAGACCCAGACCCAGGCAAAGGCAAAGACACAACGACATCCATATAATTCGACCTCGAATTAATCCCATTCACATACGCCCCCTCCCCACCCTCAATCGGCCTCGGCGCACGATTCCTCCACGCCGTCTCGTAGTGCGTCGCCTTGTTCACCGCATGGATGAGGTTCTCGGTGCTCAGATCCGAGAGGCGCTGGAAGCCTTTTAGGGGGAGGGCGCGGCAGCGCCGGAGGAGGTCCACGGCGAGCTTGCGGTAGACGGGTCGGGTGGTGGAGGCGTCGTAGAGGGATTTGCAGGTCTGTTTTATGATGAAAGGGGAGGGGGGGTTAGTGGGTACAGGTGAATGACGGAGAGAGGAGAGAAAACGCACGAGATGGAGGGCGTGGACGTCGCGCAGGTCGAGGTAGATGGCGATGTTGAGCAGGAGATCGTAGGGCAGCGTGCTGAGTCCCACTGGCTGCATGTCGTCCGACTCTTTCTCTTTCTCTTTCTTTTTAGCTTTCGCCTGTTCTTTAGCGGAGGTGTGGTAGCGAGGTTCCTTTGGAGATGATGCAGGGATGTCGATGTCGATGTCGATGATGATGATGACGGAGGAGACGGAGGCCGGCTCGAACCCACGTCCAACATGAAATACAAAACTAACAAGTCTTGGCCGCGCAACAAAAGAAAAGAAAAGAGGTGGTAGGATGGTGCCCCCTTGGCCGCTGGTGATTTGATTCGGATTTGGATTGGATTTCCTTTTCCTTCAAGCCCTGGACTTGTTCTACTACACAGAGCAGATGAGATTCGTCGGGCTCTCTTGAGTGTGTTACTGCACGAGCTGTGGCTAGAGTCAGTCAGACTGTGGAGTCTCTGCAAGAGAAAAAGAAAGGATTGGGCTGTGCTGTGCTTGTGGCTGAGCCGAGTTCAGTTACCGCACCGTATGCCCGCGTAAGCCGAGCGGCGAGTCTCGCCTGTCTTCGTCATCATTGTCACTTCTTATTTCCTGTCTTTCCCCTTCTTTCCCCTCCTCGTCTAATCGTCTCAATTGAATACTCTCGTTTACTATGCCTAATACAATCTAGGATCATGCCCACTCCACCTCTCGTTTTTAAATTCCTTGTGCTGCTCTATTTTAAAATTTCAAGTCCACCTTCTTCGAACTCTTTTCTTCCGGCGGCACCGCCCTTGGCCCTTCAAAGACGGCGATTTTAGCCTATTAACTCCCACTAACCTCCCATGCATTGATGCATGATGCATGATGGGCCATGACTTTGACTCGGAGCTGAGCTCGAAGCACGAAGCACGGCTTATTCCATGCTGCTTCAGGAATCAGTTTCGCCTCAGGACCTTCTCAAAAGATCCTAGGCCCCTGTTCTCGCAGCTACGTATCGCTATGCATCAAAATGGTTCTTCGATCCATGGCCTACCACTCACGATTTGATTCTCTGTATAAAGAAATATAATAATTACTCAATTATAGTGCATCAGTTGCTTGTTGATTCTCTGAAAAGCGGTAATCCCTTCTCCATATGGCAAACTATCATTCAATGATTCACAGCCCCTCCTTGTTCTTCTCCTCTGCATTCTCTTAATTTCACAGAAGCAGAAGTCCCGCTGTGAATGAAGCACTTCTGCTATTCTTCTTGGTGCCACCCTTGGCTTGTGCTTGTGTTTGCGCTTGCGCTTGCACTCATGCTTATACGTATGCTTGACCCGGAGAACAAAATAAAAGAGTCATCTCATACTGGGACATCTACCATCTACCATCATCCTATTATCTAGTGTCATCCAGCATCTGGTGTCATCTAGCATCATCTTGCATCCTTCATCAGCATCTGGCATCACCTCATCTCATACTGCTGCATCCAACTGCTGCATCCAAGTACCATCTAGCATCAGTATCTGGCATATCTAACATCTAGCATCAGTATCTGGCATCATCTACCATTAGTATATGGCATCATCTAGCATCCAGCATCATCATCTAACATCACCTACTTAAATAGCATCAGAAGAGATCCATCCTCCGACTTACTCCTCTGCATTTTCTACTGACCTACTCCTCTGCATTTTCTACTGACCTACTCTTCTGCATCTCTACTGATTTAGTAAATACATACTTTACTATGCTGTGCATTGGCCATGGCCAATGAACTATAACATTGATAGAGCCCAGACTCAGTTGAGTCAAAAGTTGAAATGAGAAACCTTATGAAAATTGAAATGCCAGGGTCTGGTACCCTATCAGACTTGCACTGCGGTTGGTATTAAGCAATGAAGGAGTTGCCATAGGTGCCTATCTGCTCTGTTGCCTTCAAGAGTTCTCCTTGGTTGGGAATTGCAGCTCAGAGTCTGTCTCATCATTCATGAATGTGTCCCCTAAATGCCTGTACATGCCATTCACAAATTTCTCTTCACTCAAATTTTATTACTTGACTGGAGGAAAGCAACACCTCGTAAATTACTTAAATTATAAGCATGCAGAATTTCTAGGCAACATACAACATCATTACCAATAGGGAAGTAGGTAGACTCAGACCAGCCTTCCCCCATGTACAAAAAAAAATCAGGGGGAGAACCTTGTGTGGTGATTCAATTTATGTAAAGGAATGGCACGCACGCAAGGGAAGTCAGGGAATTCATGTTCCTTTTCAAAAATTTTCTTTTCTTTCACCAGTACATATGGCTGGGAACGAGCCTAGTTAAAAATAGTTTCATACCGGTGCAGTGTGCACTGACTCGGCGAGTTACGTACGGTTACTATGTTGACGGGCCACCTTGGACTTGAATTTGTTGTTCATTTATTATGTGAAGGGAATGGATTGAGAAGGATGTTCGGAGAACGTCTGATGAACATGCATAGATAAAATCCTGTGCCAACCAGGAGAAAGGGAAGTCTGTTCTAGATCAGAACGAGGAAGATAAACTAGCCAGGTATCGGTATTCGTCCAACGAGCTGGAAACCCACGGCCAGTGTCGCCAGTTTAAAGTTTGACAGGCCCTGCAGTCCTAGAATCCCACTGGCATCGGACCCAGACCAGATAACAATAGCAAGTATATTTAGTAAGAGTCGGAGCCATGCCAAAGGAAAAGGCGACTTCTCCCCGCCCGTTACCGTCACCCTCCTGCATTCGAAATTGGTCAGTGGCAAGCAAAAGAGCCAAGTCGTAGATCGATCTGGGCTTTCTCTCTCAAGCAATGTCACGATCCCGGACGACCGCAAGTGGGAAGAAGGCGCCCACCAAGATGCAAGTCCACATCCAGCGCAACATCGACAACTTCAAGAGGAGCAGGCCCCACGGCACCAAAGGACCTGAAGTCATGAGGCAGTACGTGGAGTACATGGATCAAGAGCATTTCGTCAGAAAAGACGAACTGGAGAGCTCCATTGAGGTGGTCATTCCGCATGTGCCAGTTCCACGGAAAGACACAGGTGTGTGACTCATCGATCATCATTGCCAGGTGTGACATTACTTGCTGACACTGCCCCCCCCTCTCCTCCTCTCTCCATCACTTCCAACCCCCGTTCTTAGCTGACGAGCACGACATCCAATACGGATATTCACTCCAAGAGATCAGTGAGATGTCTCTTCAGGATTTGTTCGGACGGGATGCTGCTGGACGAGAGCCAGTTTCGGGGGTCTTACTTCTAGGGCACAAGAATCCGGAACGTTTGCACGGGAAAGTAAGGAGTTCCGGACTTATCAGGCGGACAAGGCTAGGAAGGTGCTCTTACAGGATTCAGACACTGAGGAGACCGGTGAGTTCCAAGTCCCTATCTAGATGACGAGTTTCCCATGTTGATATCTTTCTTTTTGTCATTGGAATAATCAGATACTAAACCAGACACGACGGTGAAGAAAAGGCAGGCCAAGAAGAAAAAGAACAAGAAAGGGATCAAGTCGCAAAATGGCAGTGCAGGTGGGTTTTGCCCTTTAGTCCCTTTTTCTCTGCAGCCTTGTCTTATGAATTTCTTATCTTATACTAGATACACCACATGGACTTCCCAGTCCGAATGTCGCCTCGGACACTTCCAACCTGGCCCTCCAAGTATGTCTCCATTTCATAATTTGCGGGCTTGATTTTAAATGACATGTCTTGCAGAATCTATTGGAGAGGATGCAGCGCATGGAGACGGAACTCGACGGCCACAAGAGGATAGCCGAAGAGGAGCGTCGGAAGGCAGAAGAGGAAAGGCAAAGGGCGGATGAAGAACGGCAACGGGCAGAAGAAGAGCGCAAGAAGGCGGATGAAGAACGGCAACGGCAGAAGAAGAGCGCAAGAAGGCGGAAGCTGACCGACAGGTAGCGGCAACCAAACAAGAAAGCACCGACCGCGAATTGCAGACCCTCCGATATGAGATTGATTTCTTGCGGGCTTCCGACAAGGACCACACAGCCTGGATATCTTCTGGGGTACGTCATTTAAATTCTACGTCTTTTGTGAGCTGTTTTTTACCATTTATCTTCCCAGCATACGGATGGAGAAGCTTTACGTCGGATTCGTCTGCGGAATCTCCTTGACTTAGTACAAGCCAAGCTTGCATATTAAGCCCGCCTCATCGACAGCATCAACTCGGTGGATGCTTCAAAGAACTGGCGGAATGAGCTGAAATCGCAAAGTTCGCTGGAGGACCGAATAACTCTGGCTCGATCTCTGATATCACCCAAAATTTTGCCGCCGTCCTGCTATTTTCGAGTCTCCTGAAGCCATTAAAATGGCCGTCGAACACCCTTCCCAAATCCGCCTGGATGGAGATACTGCTGCGCATTCTCGTCTTCCGAAACTAGACTATGAGGCGGCGGTTAATGAGCACCGTCATGCTCAGGGGTCTGGGGCTGATGGTCTTGCTGTATTTGTTGAATTTTTCTTCACCGAGCCTGTTCATAGGTTTTAGTATGTTTTTATTTTCATTTTCTTTGTGTACATATTCACTCCTGTATGCTACTACATACCCACCGGACGGCAACCTGTAATCTATTTTCGCACTCTCGACCATCTGACATCTGACATCTTGGAGCTTGACAGACTTGGTAAATCGCACCTCTGGTTTCATTGCAGAGAGTCGTAGAAGAGATCCTTCTCGATTCCAAGCAAAGTGCAACGCAGATGCCAGGTAGTCACGTTCAAACAACATTCAAGAGTTGAGTATTACGGTATTCTCGAACTTGCTTTCTCAAGCAAAGCTTGAACGTCGACTTTTTACCTTCCCAGACCTTCATCACCTGGCAGAGAAGGGGGACGACTCCTGATTCGGCCTAGGATATAAATCCCCCTCCTAGTCCTTCCCTTTCTCCCGGTGTACACACAGCTCATTAACCTCTTCCCGAGTCAAAGCTCTCTCTCTAGCTAATCCAATCCTACTGCATTGTTTATAACATGTTCAAGTCGTCCCCGTCGTCCTCGTTTCCTTGATTGTTGTCGGTAATTACATCACATTCACAGCAGCGCAAACAATATAGGAAATCTTGTAAGCTAGTATTCCCTTCTTCTTCTTGCTCTGTCTCTTCTTTGTTGGCGATTTGAAGGTGGGACGGTAGGCAGGATTCAGATGGTACATGTATACATGTATACGAACGAGAAAACGTTATCAGGGCCGCTTAATTATGATCTCGTATACTTAAAGCGTGCCAAATATCCTTCAAGACCACATTTGATCAGGTCATCAAATGTTATTTCGTCTGGTTTTCTTGCACTGTGTTCCCACGTCTCTAGTTTTTTTTGCTCAAAGTCAATGAAATATGCCCAAAGGCACCAGCTGTGATGTAGAAAAGTGCCTACCATTGGTCATGTTAGCTTCAAGGAAGAGAGAACAAAACAAAGTGATGGGAGCCTACTTGAGTCAACCATGTGCATGAGCTCTCCAGTTTGAATCATTGGAAGAACGACCGCATTTTCTCGTTTGTGCAGGAGGTCAGACCAACTTCCGAATGTCGCGTCGCCAGCAGGAGCATCGGCAAAGCCCAACTTGACATATTTCTCTTGGATTTCGACGGGGGGTTTTGACTCTGCTCTGGCTTCACTGAGCCAAGTGATGTCGTCGACGAGTTCAGCCATCTCCTCATAATCTTCAGGCTCAAGGCTTAGTATGAACTTGACGACATCAGCGCCGAGGCCAACCGGATAAGAGTCATAGCAGCTGAAACAAGCATAGCGTCGTGAAGCGATAATGAATCCCCAGAGGCCATGGGTACCCATTTTGCTAGAAAAGTAGTGTTTCAAGAGTAGAACACGATTTAAAAGTGATTCACAGGTGATTCATGACCAGAATCGCGACTTGAAATCATGCGTGAAACGTTTAACTCTGCCGGTCCCTAATGTGGGAACTTGTAGGAAAATTTGTTTCGACCTTTTGCTCAAGTTCTCGTATTGCTTCTAGGTCCAGTAGCTCATAGTTGGAGAAACTGGGCAGAACCAAAGATTTAATGCGACTGTCGCCCAAACCTTTCTTATTATTGACTTTCCTGGGTACTTTCTCAATTGCATGGGAGCTGTCGAACGTGTATCTTTGCTATATTGCCGGATTCAAGTCGTGGTTGTCTATTCTGAAGAATAAGAACATCAAATCAATCGTACAGAGTCCCTGCGAAGTCGATCTGATAGTCTTCTTCATCGCTGTAATCGACTAAAGACAATTTAAAACCCGCTTTCTGCGTCATTGTCTCCAATAATCCTGATACAGACATGAATCCAGAGTCTGAGGAAGTGAATGATCTCGAAATCCGCAGATTCAACGCAGTGTCGGCGAACGATTGGTTGACCGTTATAATGCGGTTAAGCCTTTCCAGCATTTGAGAGGGAACACAGGAGCATTTGGTGTTGGAAATCCTCCATATAGCGTACTTCCAACGCGGAACATGCAGATTCAAAACCTCCAGCTTGGACGAAGGGTGAAGAGTTGCCAGAGAGTCACAGATGGCATTTACATTGTGAGTCTTGAAGAACAAGGTTCTGAGCTCGGATAGTGTGCTCAGGTCGACGGGTGTCCCTGTCAATGACGAAGTCCAATTAGTCTACAGAAATTGATAACGGTGATATCTCACCTTCGGGATCAAAACAAAGACTTTGATCTACATCTGCCACTTCAGCGACGTAGTCTATACCGACGCTGAGATGCTGCAAGCTATCCGAAATAGCTTTTAGGAAAGTGTTGAGAGTCCTGATAGGACCCCAGCCGGTGTGAGATAAACGGAATAGCCGGATGTCGAGCGTCTCGAGGATGGGATGAAATTCAGCCAGGCCCTGTAGCCAACCAATGAATTGTTCTGAATCGAGCAATCTCAGACGAAGAGTCCTGAGATGGGTGAAGTGGAGACCAGGTATATTTGTAGAGAAGGAAAAAACCGTTCCAGGTTCAGTATATATGGACAAGCTTTTAAGCCTGTCAAATGATGCGAAAAATCGATACGCCTCATCGTGGACGACGTTTGTTTTGTTGTAAGAGAGTTCTTCAATGTCGGGGAGAGCCTTCGCAATCCAACATAGAGCTGGCGTTTTGGAAGAGTAAGAAAAATCCACTAGCGCCATAGTGCGTAGAAATACTAAATCCTTCAATGCGTCCACGACGTTAGGAATCAGATCCAGAGTGGAAATATCCAGTACAACTTTCCGAACAGAAAGTAGAATGGTGGAATACGGCGATTGGACCAGGAGAAGGAAAGGGTGAACATTATCCCTGTAATAATTTGCCGTACGTTGGAAATCGTGGAGTACTATTTGACCGAAAAGGTGGTACCGAGCCCCAGACACCCATCTGCGGCTCGCGAGGCTGCTGGAGCAAAGTGCTGCAAGGTCGTCATGGAGGAAATCAATAATTCTCTCTAGGACTTCCGTTGGCGTGTCAGCAATGCTAGTCTTTTGCATTTTAGATTGGGGGGATTTCAATCGGAAAATGAGAGAAGGAAAGTTCAGGAAAAATGGGTGGTTGAAGGTTGAGGAGCAACTGGTTCTGCAATTTCTTCCTCGACGCACATGCTACATCTACTCTATTTGGCCTTATTGTCCGAAATCTTTAACGAGCCTCAATTTCGCCTGTTACCATTCCTTCCTTCATTTATCTTACAATTTATCAAGGCGACTCCATATACCACTCTCCTTTCTCCTGCACTGAATTTACTACAAATCATATAAGAGCAATAAGTCGACCCACTGAATTATTGAGGACGTTCTGAGATTCAAAGCCACCCTTCACTGCCGTTCGTTGGCCGTGGCACCCTACATAAACGGTGCCAATTGCGGAGACGACAGTGCTAGAGCCGGTTGATAAACAAATAATGTGGAAAATATCCAGCCGACCCCAGAAACCAGGCGGACAACGGGTATGTGCTAGGATACTTCCTTACTCAATACCATCACAATCACGCTTGATCTCGACTATTGGCAAACAAGACAGTGTCGACCTGCAGGGAACAAGGGTTCAGACATGCGGAATCAAACCTAGTTTTCCATAGGATGAAAATTTACGATGAAATTTTGCAAGATAACAGTCGGAATGATCCAGAGACCCTGCAAGCCACCGATTACTGGTGAACAAATACCAAAAGGATGATTCGAAAACGTTGTACAGTCCTGGGGAGCAATGGTTAGAAGGGATTTCGGTAGGTATATTGGTAATGGCGATAAGTGACTAACCAGCATTAAGCATCAGCATGGAATCAGGATTCGGGGCGGCTAGCAAACTTGAATCAATATTATTACTATTCTGTGTGAGGGCGTCCCAGTCTGTTCAACCCTTATTTCCAATAAATCATCTGTGTCTATCGATCATGAATAGAAGATCAGCGTGGGGATCCAGAGACGACAGAAGAAAAGAACAACGACACGAGGTCGTCAGGCATTGTGGCAACGGCGCCCACCCAGTCCTGAAAAGTCTAAGCCACCGAATGCGTCGAAACACGAGGTGATGGGCTGTGTACACCACGTCAAAAACGATCGAAATTCAAATGATTTTCTCATTGATAGCGATCATCATAGCGGAGGAACTGGGGCTTTCAGATGTGTGTGAATGACACGCATCGAAGGTGTGGCTCAACGACATGGACATTGTACTTCTGAGTCCCAATTTTGCTGCTATAAAAAGCGAACCATGGTGAGCATTGTTTTTTTCAGCCCAACAACACACTCCCCACTTACTATCCGCTCTGAAGCCTCCTTCGTTGATTTACAAGCATGCCCGCTACCCCTCAACCCATGTCCACTGCCCCTTATACATTTTGGGTTCACCAGATCGTCAATAACGCCTCCAGCTGGGTCGATACCTCGAAAGATTGTAAGTAATCATCGTTAATTAAGCAAACCCACCAGATTTCACAATTGTTTGCGTAGTGCAATGGTCTCGCGACCCCCTGGCCCTTACTACTCGTACTCATGGCGAAAATGGCGATGCCGATGGCGCAGAGGCGGGAACTGTTTGTAAGCACTGACCTCTAAGACCTAAGTAGAGTTTAACCAAAGGTCATCGTCTTTAGCATTTGCAGATGACAGTCGCTTCCATATGGTCGACCATGTTCACACCACCACCGATTCTGTCTCCAGCTCGTATAGGCATGACTATGATGACGACGATGAATGTAAGTATTCTCCATTGAATCCGAACCGAATTCTGATATCAATTATAATCCCTGCTAGACGACAAAGTACTCAGGGAGTTCGTTCAGGAAGAATACTTCCTGCCTGGGCCTCCTTCCTCTGCTCCTCTCTCGCCGACCCCACTTCTGGAACAAGAAATCCACCCATCTCCTGCTTACGCCACCCACGACGTGGCCACTGGTAACTGTAAGTCCTCGGGACACATTCCCAAGCAAAATCTGACATGAATATTTTGCAGATACTGAAATTGATAGAGGCTTCCATGAGGCCGAAGATGCTTCTGCATCCTCACCGCCTATGCCATCAGCTTTCGGGATGCATTCACAGCATTCCCAGTCCCCACACCCGCAAACCATGAGCCCTGAAACTATGGCACTTGGCAATTGTCCTCCTCTTCATAACGGAGAGCCAGGACAAGATCACACAAAAAATCCGACCAAGCCATTATGGCTGGTCAAACCGGCTCTCAAATTGCCCTCGGGAATTTACAAGAGCGGAGCCACCACCAGGATGATACTCGGGACGGAAGGTAATGTGAAGACGTCTTGTCTCTCGAAATGGATACTGACAATCGCGATTCACAACAGACAATCGGCGGGGCCGACAACCATCGCCCCCTTGGCACCCGAAATCCTCCAACTGCTGGCGGAATCTTTCTGCAACCAAAAACAGGCCCAACTGGAGGAAAATAAGACAACAGTCAACTATCCACCCCTCCTCCTTCATCGTCAGTTACCCCTGTGGGTTTGGTCAACAGGTGGTCACCGTCCTCGGCGCAGTCACCTCCGGCTTTGTCAATTTCGAAGGCCACACATCCGGCTGATCCCGCCGTAAACACTTCCTCTCCTGGTCCAGCTCTTTCGCCGGCAGGCTCATCATCTCAGCAGCAGAAGAGGAAGAAGGAAGAGGACGAGCAGATGCCGGCGCCCGCTCCCAAAAAGCTCAAGAGGCCTGGTAAAGGGCAATCAGCAGGCCCACCGACGACACAGGCGGTATTCATGCCAGTCCTACACCCAAAACGTTTGCGCCAGGTCCTCAATTATTCGAGGTCTGTGCTAGTTTCCATATCTAAATGCATGAGAATCTAATCAGTTCGATATCAGTGTTCCCCGTGGCCGACCCACAGACATTTTCAGGATCCAAACCGGTCAGCCTACAAGGGGAGACTGGATGACGGAGGAGGATGAGGAATACTTGGAGAGCAGAAAAGAGTCATCGCAGTGAGTTAGGCGAAGGATTAGCGTTGGCGGGAACTATATGGCAGGATTTTGATTTCCGCCCATCCTGACCAGCACTCGGCCCGGGCAATTGGAAATTACCGTGCGCTACCAAACACAACTGTGCAGCCACCGTGCATGATTTCACGGTAATTGCACGGTTTCTGTGGTAAGTGCACGTTAGTTGCCTAAGCCGTACGGTACATGTACGGGGGTCAGTCGCGACATGCTGTCAGAGTCGAGCGGTTTCCCACACGTTCCTCCTGCCGTCGCGGTCAAAAAATCTTGCGCGCAAACTGTAGCAGCTCTTTTGAGATAAACTTTCGGAGAGAAAGTTGCCAGTATTCGTATATCATATAGCTAGAAATTATTTTGAACACGTTAAACTAAGAAATGAATGCTTCTGAAGGCATTCAGTCTTGTTGCAGAGCAGTGACCCCGCGTTGCAACCATTTTGCCACAAGATCACGTGTGGCAAAAGTGTTGTACCGTGTGACTTTGAAACTGTCCTCGCTAATTTGTATCATAGCTCATCCCCTGCGAACCAGTATTATATGAAACACAGTAAATATGTAGAATAGACCTATTAGATCTTATATACCAAAAATAATGACCGTCGGACTCGGATTGCATTGGAAATTATCTTTACTGGCTTCCTAGCCGTTGCCCCGGGTCACCGGACCGTCCAATAAGGGCGTCAATCTTATTTTCTGGGATCAATTTTAGACCTACGAGGGAGATTTGGGACTCATCCGAAAGGTGTTTAAGAGGGGAACAAATATATTACATGTATATAGTCAGGTAAACATGATTTTCATTCATAATACAGGGCTCTAATTTGGTAGTTGGCTAAATTTAGTACACGGTAATTTTCTTGTGCCCACTTGGCCCGAGTCCCATCAATTGTGCGTCTGCCACCTCAGTATTTTGAGGTGTGCGTTCTTGTTTCACGAGTCCACGAAAGGAGATGACTCGCAGAGGGTCATGCCGAATCTTACGGTTGCATCAAATTTTCTCTCGGTGGCCACGCAGTAATCGTGAGACGTCTGAAGGAGTCACGGTGCTCCTGGGCTCACGGACTCGGAGCTTCTGCTCATTGCACTCCAGAGGCTGACAGGAAAATCTAAGAGATGAAGGAGGTGTTTGAAATACTTGTGCTCCATATTGAGGTGATAGTTCAATTAGAATTTAAAATGCAATAACTAAGATAAGTGGGTTCGGTGTGAAAAGGTTAAGTGGGATTTATGTCGGAGAAGATGCAACATTAATTACTCTAGCCATAGACGTAAATATTTTCCAACCAGATAAGAGATTACTTAGTGGTGGTTCTCCGATAGAGGAGAAGGCCATCGTCGCCGCAACCTCGAATTCATCATCGACCCAGCGCATTGAGTCTTTACGCGAGACGGGGATCTGGTGACGAAGCGCGTCAATGACTGCCTGGTCAACAGTAATTCCACATTGTTGAGCAGGAAGGTCCGGAACTGTGAACGCATGCCTTGGTGTTGATCCTGACATGTTTGGTTTATCTGCCTGTGCCCGAATTCTGTGGTTATTCCAATATTCGACAAATTGATCAAGTTGGATCTGGAGGATTTTCGGCCATAGCCAGTAAAATAATTGCCTACTAAATGGTTACGGGAATTCAAGATCAGGGTCAGAGGCAGTACGTACGGATGAACAGAGTTGTTGGGGTTGTAGATCCCAAGTTCAAATCCACTGCGAATGGTGTCCTTAATGTTATGGCCGAACGTCTGGAGAAACCAATGCCACAGCCCTTCGATGGGCGTATTATGGACACTTCTCATCTGTAGCATTGGTGGAAATTGTTCCTTGTCGATCTCGGGAGCATAAGCCTCACTGGCAATTTATTTTAGAAATAAAGACCCTATGACAGAAGTATGTAGCTGCAAGTTACCGCAAAGCTGTCTGATTGGCGTACAAAAATCCAGTCTCGCTCCCTTTGTCGGTTACAAATGTAATCGGGATCACTGTGAATTAAGCCCGGTTCTGTGTCAAAAATTTCCATTCTGTGACCACTGGCACGAACTGCTTTACATTCATATTTTTCGACGGCGTCTAGATAAACATGGCCAATAGTGGTGGCAAGTCGATTGTTAGGTACCACAACGAGGGTGAAAGAATATACGAAGACCATTGATCTTTGACGCCGTATATGTTCAAACCAACGCCGCCCATGTTAAGGGCCTGAGCATTCAACTTCTCGTGTCCGTCAGCATGGTGCTGGTGGTTTGGGCCGAGTGCAGAGAGTTTTAGAGCGGGGGATGCGGTTAACGCCTGGGAAGCGACGAGCAAGGCCCTCTGGTGCATAAGTGGCGAGGACATTCCGAATGAAGTCCCTATACGTAAGGTTAGACAAAAGTTTAAAATATACAAAGAATCAAAAATGCAAAGACAGGCTACCAACCGAGGAATGGCCACTCCTTCGTTACTCAAAGTGTGCTGATTGTCCCAACCCCGCGCCTTTGAGAGGGATCGTTCGCGACTTTCTCCAGAACTGCCTGAGTGGCGATATCATCCGGCGGCGGCCTTCGAACACTTGGAACTTTGAACTTCCTATTTAACTTGTACAATGTTTGATCCCTTGGACAAAAATTTCAGCAATGAATAGAGGTTCAAAGTAAGCGCGTCACGGTCAACATACTTGATTACGAGGTTGTGCTCCGCTTCCAACCTTGCAAGCCGCTGAGCAGTTCCAAGCCTTTCCTTCGCGTATTGAAAGAGGGAGGCCATGAGGATTTCGTCGTCAGGGTCTAAAGCAGACACAATGAGCAAGAGTGTACGAGAGCGATTGAAAAAAACCAACAGTTTTTGGCGCCATGGCCATTAATTCCAGTTGGGTTGTTGTTGCTCATCGAGTTGAAGGCGGGAGACGATATCGTTGATGCATAAAAATTAAGGGCCTTTATAGAGATTCGGAGAGAAATTTTATATTTATACTCGTCATTTTATGAGTAATGGTACATCCCAGTCAGTGTCACTGCCTAAATGAAACTACTGAAGCTGAACATCCACCGAGCAGAAACCACACATTCGAAGGCAGGCATCAGATCGTAGGGAAAGAACAAGTCGAGTGATTCATTTATCGGCGTCTTCTTCGTCTTCGTCGCTATCTTGAGCTTTGTCTTCTGAAAGCGTAGCAAGTTTAAGGCCGCGGCAGACATAATTGCAGGTGTGTTGAGCGGTGAAGGTGGCAATGCCGTCTAGCCCATGGTCTCCGATCCCAGAATCGCTTGACGTTCAAAATCAGGTTAATAAAACCTTCGGTGAGCATGCCAATAGAGTGAAGTGACGTACGACTGGCGGGAATGAGACATCGGGTCAAAAAGAATGAAGGTGTCGACATTCTGAATCGTCATCGGGGAACCTTAAAATTTGAATCAATGCTCAATTGGGTGCTCTGAAAGTTTAAGAAATTACCTTGGATGTCGGCAAAGACCAATTCCTTCCCGCTGTACTCGTAAACGAAGTGGGTAAATGCAGATAAGGTCTGCCCAAGTTTGTCACGGCGAGTTGGATGAACCAAAGTCCCGCTAAACTTTCGGACGGCCTTCGTGCGACGTGGCTCTACCAGCCAGACTGCGGTGTCCTTCTCGAACGATGAGAAGGAAGACGCTGGAGAGGGCATACCCATTTCACGAATGAGAAAACCGTCAGAAATAATAATGTCTAAATGAATCTTGCAAGTTATAAAAAGGAGATTCAAAAATAAACTCAACGTACTTGACGAAAACTCGACGCCATTCTCCTTGGCGATGTCTTTGAACTTGGCCAGGAACCATTCAGCATTTTTCAAGCGAATGAGCTCATTTTCGAGACTAGCTTTATTTTCATTAGCTGTTACCATTGTCCCGGATCCTATCTCAAAGAAGCGCTTGGCTACGTAGAGCTCAGAACCAATTGACAACTATAGACAGTCGTCATTACTGTGTAAGAAGTTACGGAGGCAAGAAGGACAGACCTTGTACACATTTTTCGTGGCGCCCGTAGCAAAGACATCCTTTCCAAGAACACCTTCATACATATCCGAGTTGTCAGGCCATACAATCTCCACTTCACCGGTCTCCGGATCGCAGGTCGTATGAGCTTTTTTAAGGTGGATAACAGTAGAAGCATCTACAGCAGGCAGATTGGCATGATTGGTACGAACGAAAGTAGATTCCATTGGTCCACCTACATAAAGTAATTGAGACATGAAAATCAAAATCAAATATGTATGACTGACCTTCATTAGAAACCGTATGACGCTTACGGAGTGTGTCGTTAATTTCAGTTGCAGTCGCGCTTCGCTTCCTGAAGGTGGTGGTAATATTGGTAGACGAGTGAGCAGGTGCACCTCTATTGGAAAATGACATTGTGTCGCGTCGACGAGCCATAAACTATAGATGATATAAATAAAGCAAATGTTGTCAATCGAGAGAATGATCACCTTTGGCTGGTCGATGTACAACTCCAGTGCCATAAGAAATTGCGGTTGAGAACCTGCAGCTTTTTTGGTTGTTGGGGCTGGTGCTGAATAGTAACGCGCCATGTCACCAGTTAGATAGGTGTCATAAACTTCGCCAACTGGCTTGTTGACATCTCCGGGAAGGAAGAGTTTGTTTCCAGCCCAACGAAATTCAACCTCGTCGCTAAAATGAAAATAAAGGTCAAGCAATATCGAAGAACCAACTATGAATGAGGGACAAACGGAATAAGTGCCATCCCTTTCTCATTTGACCATCGAACATTGAGCGTCGCCAGATATTCGTCAAGAACCTCTGGAACATTGCGAAGAAAATCTGATTTAGAGGAGAAATTGAATAACAAAAGGAGGGCCCACCCGACATGTAGGCATCTTTCGGCCACGGCTTTCCCCACTGGCCACAGCTAGGATCGGTAGTCTTCTGATCTTTTACAGATGTGCTCTTAATACGACACTGAGCTGTGATGAAGACATTGTTATCTCCTACTCCGATGCTACTCCTGGCTGCGGTCAAACCGGCCGTTGTGTGGAGCTGCTGCCCAACTGGTTGTTTGGTAATGCGAGCATCCATTGCGTGAGACCGGGCGGCGCGAGACGCCTCGATTGCTGTACGCGCGAGGTTCTGAATGTCTGAGTAAAATCATTAAGCGCCGTTCCTGACAGCTCAATCGGAAAAAAATAATGACTTACTTGGGTCAGTAGCGACTCCTTGTTGAGGCGTTGCAGCCTTCGCGTTGTCACTAGCGCACCGTCCACATATTGGAGAATCAAGGTTCTTCCAAGCAACCCCACAAGACTCACACTGCCGGAAGCCCTGACAAAGGTTCAGAGTTGTCGCATAATCTGAACTGTCAGAAACAAAACAACTTACTTTCCATTGCTCGTACTCGGTTGATCCATCCGAAAAGCTTGCAAGCTTTGTGCATTTTGCGCAGAGGCCAGGCGACGATTTGTTTGGGAAATGAGCGTCCACAGCCGTCGCCAGTGTCTGATCCACAGAAGTCGCGGTCCATTTTAAATCACAAGTAGCAGTCGCTGAGCTGTGAATAGCGGGGGAAAAATGGGGGCGTCCAGAGGAAGCTGGAATAGATTTTTTTTTTCAGTCTCTGTCCAGTTTATATATCGGACAATGTGCTTACTTGGCGGTTGGCAATCGGTGTGGTAGAATCTCACATTTCGAAAGTCCAAGACGTCTTTGACCACGTTCCAGATAATCGAACTTGCGGTGAGAAACAGTTCGAATCTTCCAGCATCTGTTGACTGCAAGTGAATTTAGTCAGTATTGGTTTGCGGGTTGTTTTGTTCGGGTCTAGCCTCCGAAAACCTCACATTCGAGAAATTTGGGGGATCAAGTGGATCTGTTGTGCACGAGAAGAAGAACGAGATGTGATTCACAGGAAGGGATTTTGAGAAGGAATTGCATGGCTACAAGCCGATTGACGTGCTCGAGCATTTGTGTTCGAGTGGTCGGAGTTTTAGGTGAAAACTTATGCATGTCTGTTTGTTATTTCTGACAAATCCAGCCACCTCATGACAAACATGACGAAAGATCAATTGGGAGGCCCGAAATGCAATCCACTACCTGGTCGTCTTCGCGTATTCTGGATTTCTATGTGTGTTGCAGGCGGCCTAGGCGCGCCTAGGTTTGTGTTCTACGTATTAGATTTCTATTTAGAAGATAACTTTAGGGAATAAATGATTCCATTGTGCCGGGGAGTACCTTGGAATGAAATTCTATCGAGAAGGTTGAGAATTGGGCTACTTATTACTCTCTGAACCACGCCTCAAGTTTTGTGCTTACGTTTGACTTACATGCACCAGGAGATTCAGAAGGACAGCCTTCTGCCAGGCTCCAGCCTCAGCGGCCTATCTTTAGTGAATCTCCAGTCCTGCGTCTGGACCCTTGAGCGCACAAGCACTTGGACAGACACCTTGGTAACTTGCTAGTGCTAGTGCTAATTGTTAATATTGAAGGGGTGATTGATCGCGTCAAATGCCCATTGCCTTCGCAGATGCTATGAAATCGAAGGTCGGAAGCCCGTGGGAGTGCAGCGAGAAGCAAGGCCGACGCTGATGTGATTCAAATCCTGCCATATAGTTCCCGCGCACCTTAAAGGATGGATCATCCGTACTTTTCTCTATCATATCATCGTGGGTATCGATTCTCACGGCCGTGTCCGCCTCGAATTTTTATTTGTCTCTTTGCATTTTCTGTCTTTATGTATTTTATCCAGCTCTTGACGATCACTTCCTTTTCTTTGCGTTCGGAGAGGTATTCACAAGTAATGACGTCGAAAAAATCTAGATGTGTTACGTATATAGATTTGCAGGGTCTTGATGACCCTGACAGAAATTTCATGATTCTATGCCTCGCACGATCCATTGGTTCACGCTTCGCAATACATATTGCTCACACCTGCTTGCCCAACAAGAAACCCTCCAACTGAACTAATTATGTTCGATAATATACTTACCCACAAATATATAGTTTCTCATAAAGTATTCAAGTACCAATAAAACTCTGCTGGACATCTCTGTCGTCCTCAAGCACAAAGTAAGACGGCCAAGCAGAGCCGCTGCCGGAATAACTCCTTGAAGGGCGATGATGATACCGAGCGTAATGCCGGTACATCGATCCCACTCGTCCCCAGCTCCCAAATAAAATCACTGCAGGCGAAGCAGCGCTACTGTTCTCAGATGCGGCTGAGTCTCTAAAGGGACTTTACGCCCTCCCTATTTTATGCTAGGTAGAGGAGTCAGGTAGGTCAAGGGCCAAGGCTCGTTCCACCAAGCTAAGGCCCATACCCCACATGCTCAGCAAATCGTTCGCGGATTCTCACAATCTCAGTATCAGACTGGTCCTGCATAAAGGGTAAGTAGGCAACTAATCACTTCCGGAGACACCCTTCCTGCTCTGCCTCGATTAGGATGGAGGGTTGATGTCTTCCTAGTTAAATGTTGATCAGGCATGTTGCACTTTGTATGTAGGGGCGCGGGAGATGTAAGGGAGGAGCTAGAGGTCGTCTTCCATTCGCCACTGCATGTTGTCTAAAAGGTGGTCCAGAATTGCTCCAGATGTGAGCTCTGCCTGGAAAAAAAGAAATGTCAATTACGTAAGCAATTTGTAATTTTAACTCTACACGAACTTTTGGAATTACAATCTCCGCACTGGACAAAATCCATTTATATAAGGTCGACGACCGAATGAGAGTAACGCAGCTCCTCCAGCATCTTCACGGAAGGCAACGTGATGCAGACAATCGTCGTCTGCGAGCAAGTCATCTACGAAACAAGAAAGAAACAGAAAGTCAGGGAAAGAATCTCAAAACGAAAGTAAAAGAGAGGAACGTACTCTAGATATAGCAGCCTCTTGTATTAGCCAGGTAAGCCTCTGTTCCACTGGTCATAAGTAGAGGCAAAGGCCGTTCCTTTTCTTTCCGAATCTCCGTCTCTGCCCACAGAAAAAGCAGACGAAGGAGCTGTTAACTAACGGTATTGACTGACATCTCGGCAGCCGCGAGGTTAGGGTGATGCTCTTCTTGAGGTAGGATTGAAAAAGTGATGATACATAGAAGAGGCTGCGGAAACACTGGTGACTATAGAGGCTTCAACTTCAATGAAGTGGTTGATGCATATAAGCGTGGTAGGGTAGATAATCAGCCTTGGATGACGTGAGTAAGCCTACAATATATGGACAGAGAGGATGAATTACGAACTGGACATTGGTATATCTGGTTGCGAAGACGTCCTAGTTAGAACATGGAAGATCGGAACAGGATTGAGGAGTCCGCTCCAAAAATTAAACCTAAAGCTCACTTCTCAGAGCCTCTCTTTCGTCGAATCGCCCAACGAGACCACATGCCTGAAGCATGATTCGAGCAGTGCATTGGCAAGTGCATAGTGTTGTTGGGCTCTATTGTCCAAAAGCGTGTAACTACCAACCGTCTCTCCTCTCTCCTGCTCTGGATCTATGTACTATAAATTAAATAAGACGCAGACCCTTCCGGAGACAACAGTGTCCGGATATCCTTCAAGATAATAAGAGGTCTCGAATAGATTGTGCCGAGTCGATTTGATCATCTTCCTCATGATCATAGTCGACAAAAGACATTTTCAAATCCCTCTTCTGCCACCCTGTCCTCAATGACCCTATCACCGATGAAAATTCTGGATCCGAATCAGCGAATTCTTTGGAAATGCGAAGATGTATTGCAGTTCCTGTAAATGAATGGTTGTCCCCCATAATGCTTTCGAGTCTTTCTAGGAATCGAGAAGGAGCACAGGTGCATCCGCCGGGATTCATTCGCTCTCCATACTTCCAATGTAGCAGATGGACATTCAGAACGCCCAACTTGGACGAGGGGTGAAGAGTCATCAGAGAATCGCAGATAGCCTTGAAATCGTGTGTTCTGAAGAAGATGGATTTGAGATTGGATAATTCGCTCAGGTCTGCTGGTCTTCCTATTAATTGTATTAAATCTCTTCATTAATTTACAGAAATTCATAAAGGGCCAATCCCACCTTCGTCGACACAAACACTTTCATCTTCGTCGACTACCTGTGCAGCATAGTCTATGCCTAGGCTGAGATGCTGCAAGCTACCTGAATTAACTTTCAGGAACGTGTTGAGAGTACCGATGGGGCCCCAACCGCTGTGAAATAAACGGAAGAGCCGAAGGTCGAACGTCTCAAGGCTAGGCTGGAAGCCAGTCAGGGCCTGCAACCAATCTAAAAACTGTTCGGAATTGAGTAGCCTCAGACGAAGAGTCCTAAGACGAAGAAACTGTGGGATAGGTATGTCGTGGGGGAAGGTGAACGTCGTATAGACTCGGGTGTATACGCATAAGCTTTGAAGCCTCGTAAAGGACGCGAAGAGACGATGCGCGTCATCGGGGACGGAGTACCATGTATTGTAGGAAAATGCTTCGATATTCGGCAAGGCTTCCGAAATCCAAGACAGTGACGGAGTATCAGAGACGTGAGTGTGGTCCATAAACATGATACGTGTTAGGTGCTGTGAGCGCTTCAATTCCCTGACAACATCAGGGATGAGACCCTGAGTGCTGATATTGAGTACAGCATTCCGAATGGCAGGTACGATTGTGGAATGGGGCGATTGCATCAGGGAAAGAAATGAATGGACGTTATCCTTGAGCTCGTAGTCATCCGTTTCGACTTCGTTGAGGACTATCTGGCCGAAAAGGTGATACCTAGTCATAAGCAGCCATCCACGATTGACGAGGCTACTGGAACAAAGAGCTGCACGATTATCGTGAAGGAAGTCGAGGATTCGCTCGAATATCTCTTCCGGAGCAAAGTATGACATGATTACGGGGTGAGGACTTTATGCCTTTCAAATATATTTGACCTAATTCTCGTCAGGCACATGCACAAGGCAAAGACAGGTGCGCAAAGTAATACCATATCATCCTGAATGTCGACTCATTCCTTCGTAGATGACAACCTGTCAATTTCTTTCTGGCAGTACGCGATTGTCAACAGTCAATCAGCGTGCCACGACGGGGCTCACATACCAAGCTACCCATGTGATCCCCTGCCGGAAGCCCACAGGTCAACCTAACGTACCTATTGGCCAGGATCTCAGTAATGAAGCCTACAAGGAGGGGCAAAGGACGGATCCTGGATTTAGTAACTTACTAAATTCTCTTACGAACGGCCAATTCTGTTCGGCCTAATAGCATAAAATGGTTGTAGTAGCATGGACGAATTACAAAAAGGTTGTTGAATTGGGTTCTATTTATAGATCACCGCACTGCGCTGCTTGGCTTTGTTGCGCAGCAGCTTTGGAACGATGAAATCCTTTCCTCTCTCTTTTGCCATTGCCATCCACGACCCAATGCAACCTCATTTGCCACTCTCCTTGCTCGTCTTCCTTCTACAATTTCACTTCCAGCATGGTCCGCAGCCTCCTTAATACCTCCCTCGACATTCCCATCGGTGTCGGGAGCATCTACGGCGTCGTCAAGCACAACTTCTGGTACAAGAACGGCTCCAGCGTCGGGTTCACTTACTTTCAGTGGTAGTTTGAGTGCGAGTTCTTCGGCTAGCGCGACTAGCAGTGCGCAATTTCCTAGTTTGAGTGGCGTTTCTTCATGTGGTAAGCCTTGAATAAAGTTTTTATTTTCGGTCTGATTATTTAGCAATTTTCTTTCATTATAGTATCAAATTGCTTGGCGGATGCCATATCAATAGTGAACTGCACTAGCCTCGTAGACGTGAACTGTTTTTGCACACAGTATGTTCTTCCCTGTCCGTCCTCAAGAAGAGATTTACCTCTAACGCTTCTCCTTTAAAAAATTCAGGCCAAACTTCTCCCCAGAACTATCAGACTGTGTATTCTCTAATTGCCCGGATCAAATCCCCACTAGTGAAAGCCTCGCACAGCAATTCTGCAATGTCGCGTCCACCTCCGTGTCATTGACATTCCCGTCTCTCCCAGTAACCTCTGCAACCTCGTCTTCCACCTCGACTTCGTCATCTGCTGCGTCGACATCTACTGCACCTCCCGCTACGTCTTCTAGTTCCGCCGTACACTATGGGATGGACGCAGTATATTCGACCATTATCGCCGTTGGGATGGGCATACTGGGCGTCGTACTCGGTGCTGCGATGGTGCAGTAATCCATGCACGGAATATGGTTGTGACGCGTGATGCATAGGGCTCCCAGCGCCGCATTCAGTTAGAGACTTGGAAGTTGGAAGACCGGATTTTTTTGGTGATATCCATCTATGATGATATCCTTACCTTTGTGTCCGTGGATTCGCTTGGCAGACGCGGACTTGGATGCAGGCCCCGGACGCAGAGACATTTTCGTTCTTGACTGTCATACCAGTATCTATACACGAGCTTCCCTTTCTCTCTCTCGTTATACCCTCATTCAGGACATTGTACTTACTCATTCTTCATTCTTTTCCTTTTTCAATAGATTATCTATCATTAATCACCAAGTAATTCATTCGTGACATATATTTCGCGCTACACTACGTCAGACTTGACTTCAATATTTCCGGAAGGAAATAATAACGTGAACAAGTTTCCCCATGCGCCTTTGCGTTCGGCATGTCACCTTGCTCTTTCCCTTCCGCATGCGAAAATAACTGCACAGCCAAACAACGAAATTCAGCAGCAACAACGCACCATTGGGTAGGTAGTTGGATCGCTTGCGACGATCTTTGTCATGCCAATTCTCTTGGTACTCTCAATTTCGCCGGCTTTCCACAAGATTCCGAGAGACTTTTGCCGTTGAACGTGTGTTCACATAGAAGACAGTTCTCTGGCGCGTAAATACTTTCTTTTCTCCATTACTTCACCCTATTAGACGATATTACATCTATCCATGCTATAGTCAATGGTCTTTCGCGACCAGATAGATCTGGGTTGGGTTCTTTCCGTGTCGGATGAATGGACCATCCGTCTCATACAAAACCGAGGTCTCTGGTCAAACAACTCCTCAAAATCACTCGTATTGGTACCTTGTCAACACCGCACTGCTGAGCCCTCCTTGATAATGGCAACTACTTATGCGACTGTTGCATGGGCACCAACTTGGGCATTCCTTGCCGACATTATTCGTGGCCCTCTCATCCATCAAGGGCCTCAAATTTCACCTTGGGTTCATAAGATCAAGGTACTCTATATACAGCTATGTCCTGCTAACAAACTGAAATATTGGTTTTCAGGTGGTATCAAGATCCAAATATCAATCTGGCAGACATACCCTTGACTGGCTGCGAGCATGTCACTCACACAACCCGGGCTGACCTGGCCCAGTTAAACACTCACAGCTACCTTCGCTAATCATGTCAAACCCACTGGAAATGCAGGCACAGCTCCCGACACCACCAACAATGACCGTTCCTGCACGGGAAGTCCTTCATACTGCAGAAGCGGCGTTACGACCTCTTCTTCACGGAATCCAGACACGGGAGCACCTTGAAGAGCTGGTTGGTAGCCTTGTTGAAATTAGGTGAGAAACTGGAAGTCAATTAGTAGGCACGGACCTCTGATGATGCACGAAACCCTGCGAAAGGTCTCCTCCAAGCCTCTGGAGTCGTCCCGGACCAGGAGATCCGAAACCCCCAGAACCTTGAAGCCGACGGTAGCAAGTGCCTCTTCGTTGTGAAGAACGGCACGACCACCGGGACCACCGTTGGTCGCGCTAACTGTCTCGAATCCTTCACTCGCCACTACCCCGAGTACGGCATCAAGCACACCTCCATCGAGATCGCCATCCTGCCCTACGACAAGAAACACGGCAAGTTTTCCGATGCTGGCGATTCTGGCTCCATCATCCTCGCTAGGGATGGCCGCATCGTCGGAATCCTCACCGGTGGAGAGGCCCTACCGATGAGACGGATATCACATACCTTACCCCCTACTGGTGGATTGAGGAGCAGATCAAGCACAAGTACCCCGGCAGCTACATCTACGACGTCGTCCAGTAAGTATGTCGCGAGCTCGGCAAGCAAGCTCGACGGGTAGTGGACTTCTCTTCAACGGCCCTTTCCCTCGCTGCTCACTTCCCCCACCACGACACCACTTTTTGGCTTTTCTCTTCTCGTATCTTCTTCATCTCGTCTCATATCTTCTCATCGCACTCGCTCCCCCCATCCCCCTTTTGTTTGTCGCACTCGTCCTATCTATTAGCTCGTTGTGGATGCCGACGTTGTAGACCGTTGTTCAAGTTCGTCTTTTTCTTTTCCTTTTCGCTTTTTACTTTTAACTAATGCTGTCTGTCCTCGATAGGTGGAGACCTCTCAAGACTCGTCGACTTCGTCCTTTACGTCCTGGACTACCTTGTTCGACCTTGGTCCGCCCTCGTACAGTATTGCGTAGTTCTGTATCTCGAACATTCGCAGCGTAGTTATCTGTCGTCCCCATGTACTATTACTATTGTCTCTCGCACCCCCTTCTCCCCCATCTGCGTCCTGTACTCCACCCTCGTTGCTCCTTTTCTATCTTACCCTCCAAGCTGTTGTTTATGTCTTGTGTGTACTTTTACTTTGAATTGAACAGTATTCACGTATGTCGTGTTTATACCTTGGGTGTGTGCGCGCGATGAAGTTCGAGATCGAGAGGCAAGGTTCGACATGGGCGCATTCACCAACTTATCTATTCACCGACGGATACATTCATCGATTGACTTGGGTTTTCACCCAATCATATACGGCCAAGTCCAGATGAGAGCGACTTAGCGTCGATACGCGTCAGTTCATTGACCGCGTTGTAAGCACACAAAGTAATAGTGTTGATCGAAAAACACATCGAATGCAAGTACAGTGTAAAGAAGGAAACAGCGGAGTTGTCCCGAAGGCTCGTTGATCCGAAATACCTCTTGATTTCACTCTTCCACGCTGAGACGGTTCTGTGGACACCATTTCTCTCAGCCTCGATGACGATACCCACACTCACCGTCGCCAGCCTCAAAAAGGCGAAGAATGCAGTCATTGGCAACCCTCTCGCCAAGGTCCAGCTCGTCAAAGATCAACATTTCGTGTCGACGTAAGCACGTCTGTGCCAATGAGTATCCCAGGGTGGCTCATGTAGAAGCAATTTGTTCTTCAAAGACTTATCGACTGTTTGAACCCACCTACGTCGGAAGTACCGCTTTCTGCGCAGGACAAGGCAGCTCAAGATGCACTGAGGATTGAGGCAGCTCACGTCGTAGCTTCGTTGTCTTATGGTGTGTAGTCCACTCTTTCTTTTGCCGTATGAAGCTTGAGATCCATAAATTTTTGATTTGAATCTCTGCAGGATCTGAAGAAGCTCTAGGAGTTCTTCTAAGAGCGAATGCGCATCATGCATTTCTTTATGCCTTTTCGCATTTTACCCATACAGACCCTCCAGCTTTAAGAGCTGCATTCTCGCGGGCATTAAGGGCACTCGCTGCATCTATAGCTGACGTTGTGGGCCCTTCAATATGGGGTCTGAGACCAGACAAGTCGCTCATTAGGACTGAGGCCCAGCAAGCCCTCGCATATTTGTTCCAGGTGCACATTTCTTGCATGAAATTTTAATACATGTTTTATTTATGAATGGATGGATATAGGCTGAGTCTTTGGATATATATCTTCCCCTCCTTGTGCTCCCCGGGTCATCGTCGTCATCATTAACCTCTCCCTCCATTGCAACTTCGCGAGCACCTCCGTCATCAACAAATATTGCCACCTCAATAGCCCAAATGCTCTCGACTACCATCCGTTCCAAGGCCCACAGGGCGGCAGTAACAAATTGGTTGCCTCTTTCTGAAAGACAACGAGAGGTGACGACCAAGTCGAAGAGAGGGTGGGAGAAGACAGCTGCGTTGAGCTCGAACCTTGCTGCAGGCCCATGGGTTGCCCGGAGGTTGTTAGATTTACTTGGGGATTCATCGAGGGAGAGAGAGAGCAAGGCAAGCTTTAAACATAGTTTTTAAAGCGCATTGCCTGATGAGTTGTTCACATAGCTCGTCGAAGCTGTTCTCTCCGCGCTTGCTTCTCTTGCGAGAGAGAATTCTATAGTGTCGGAATTTCTGGGAAAATCAACGCCAGACAAAGAGTGTAAGTTAATATGTGGCCACCCAATCGCCATTTTCATAACCTGATGGTATTTCTTTAATAAATAGTTCCACCGTACCTTGCCAACATACTCGGATTTACCAAATCTCGCTCTGTCGATGTTCAGCTAGCAGCTTGTCTCTGGCGAGTATACATTTATTTCCTTCATTGCTTACACGCTTCCTCTCTTTCCACCATCTGATATTGTGTTTGCAGTGTAACTCACATCATCCGAGCCTGTCTCCCCACCCTACCTCCAATTCTTCACATCAGTCCTTCTTCCCACTCTTCCATGGCTACTTTGGCGGCTGCAGCTGGCCACGTCACATCTCCGACGGCCTCTTCTTCCACGCATGCTTCTGCTTCCTCATCTAGCCATACGCCCACCCCGAGCCACGGGCATAGTCACACCCAAAGTCACCGTGATAGTATTGCCGCTGCCCAATTGGCTCTCGAAGAGAATTGCACCCGGACGGTGATGAACATTGTCAATCGTCTCCTAGCAGCTCCTTTGCCCACTTCTGGGGGCGGAAATGGAGTATCCGAAGGGACAGGAATCGTGGCTGCTTCCATGACTAGCGGGGCGGAGTCGTATCAAGCTAAGACCAGAGCTTGTTATATCTTGCGTGAGCTTCTCATTTTTATTTCCATCTTGTTTTTGCTGACTATTTGCTTCTTTCTCGACTTGCAGATTATTTGGTGGCGGACGATGCTGCTCTTTGCCACGCTGCCTTCGACAGAGGATGCTTAGAGCACCTCGCTACTCTCATTCGAGCTATAAACCCCAAACAGGCTGATCCTGTCGAGTGGGAAGAGGGCGAACCCGAAAGTCTGTCCCGCCTACGCGAGGTTCGTACTTGGGGCTTCTGATTTTCTTGATCGATTACGTAATCAAATATTCTTTTTATTCCACTATGTAGGCGGCTTTAACAACTTTAGCAACGCTCGCCCTCCTCTCTGACGATATTCGGCGGAGAATAACAGACGAACTCTCGCTCCTCCCTTGCATCTCCCGCGCCCTTCGCGCAAAGCGCCATGTGGGGACCAGATATGCGGCATGTCAGTGTGTAAGAGCAGTGTCGCGGGCTGTATCGGTCTTGCGGACAAGCATCGTCGATTCTGGCTTGGGAATGGATGTGTTGAGAATTGTGATGGGCCAGGAGTTGGGACCTGGGTTTGGTGTAGGAGGAGGAGGAAGTTTGACGATCGGGAAGGGGAAGGAAAGTGCCAATGAAAGAGCGGAGGATGCGATGGTGGTTGATAGTGCAGGGAATGGGAAACAAAAAGACCTTGGGGAGGATAGGAGAGTGCTGGGCGCTGCATTGGCGGCAGTGTGTAATATTGTGAATGATTTCTCGCCCTTGAGACCGGTATGTTCCTTTGTCGTTTTCTACGTTGAATTTGAATGCTGACTTGTGACTGATGCTTAGATTTACCTGGAGGAAAAGCTTATGCCCCGTCTAGTGTATATTCTAAGAGGATCAGACGATCCTCCTCTGAGATTGAATGCACTGTGGGCGGTAAAGAACCTCGTGAGGAAGACCAGTACGGAGACAAAGAGAGATATTATGAGTTGCGTAGGCTGGTCTGAGCTTGGAAAGTAAGTTTCATTCCCATTTTAGTTGTTGAAATGTTCATTGAAATTTGACAATAGCTACCTCTCTGATCCGGACGAAGACATCCAAGAACAAGCATTCAACGCCCTACGCAACCTGACGGAAAACGAAGAAGGCATCAACCTTGTCTTATCCTCTCTCGACCCTCCTCTTCTCCTCTCCAAAGTCCTCGCGGGCTTGCAGAGCCGGTCTGAGGACGTGGTACTTCAAGCTTGCTTTGCCCTTGCGAACCTGGCCAATGGCAGCGAAGAGCAGCAAGAGGAAATTATGAGGTTTCCAGGGATGTTAAGTGCCTTGAGAGTGTGCATTGCCGAGGGAGGTCCTGGTCTTCCTCCGTTACCTCCGGTTTTGTCGTGGAGTAATTCAGGTGTAGTAGGGAGTACAGGAGGAGCAGTAAATTCTTCGGATGTGAGAAGGCCTGCGGTCGGGTGCATCCTTACGCTTGTGCAGGGCCAACCGAGGAGGCGGAAGGAGATGACCGATGCTGGGATTGTGAGCACCCTCAAGCGATTCACAGAGTGGAGCGGGCACGGTCCTTCGCTTGGTGGTTCTGGTCATGGGCATGCAGGTGGGATAAGTCTTAGCCCGCCTAACACCTCTAGTGTTAGGTGGGGAGGGAGGACGCAAAGCCCCGTTAGAGGCTCGGCTGCTTCTGGGACTGCTTCAGCCGGTGTGTATGGCAGCTGGGCAGGGACAGGGTCGATGCACCAGCATCATTCTCAGCATCATCAACCTTGGTATCAATCCTCGAGTTCCTCGGGTCGGGGTTCTGCATGGCCATCTCACATGGCGCTTGAGGATGATAGGGACGTTGTGCAGAGAGCGCGGCAGGCGTTGGAGTGGTTGGAACATGGGGAGACTTATATTACTTGAATTGGACTGGCTAAGGATAACGGACCTCTACTTCTCTTTCTCTAGTCAATTTGGTTTTAGTGTTAGTCAATGTACAGTCCTGCTCTGTTAAGAGGACTTGGAATACTTCATAAAAATATATGTATTTGTAAGAAAGACGGATACTCCATCCTCTATGTATGTCTTCGTTTCCTTGTCCTTTCCCTCCACGCGCAGCCAACCCACAACATTGATCACTTTTTGGAAAAAGAAGAAGGCATCGACATGGATAGGACTTCTTCACTTATAATTAATTATTTTGGCGTTGGTGTTGATTATGTATAAGCAGTGATTCTCTGGCGTAATAGTCTTTTAGGTCGACCATGACCGCATCACCATCCGAGTCAAATCCGAGTTGTGTCACGGCCATGTCATCAACCCGTGTTGATTCCATCCATTTTCGGGAACATGGTGACTTCTCCGCGACTGTACCCCTCACTCGATGACAATATCTTCCTTTAGATTGCACTGCAAGCTTCTGAGACCCGGTCTACTACTGAGCATACCTTCCACGCGGCGAATGTCGACGGGTGCAGCGACAGGGATGGCTAAGCTCGACGAAGAGCTGCTAGCCGGCGGTAGGAGCGACTACTACACAGTTAATGCTGGGGAAATAATCGAAGGGAATGAGGGTGAGAGGTACGGTACAAAACCGTGCGGAAGCTTGGCTGGGGTGTTAACTCAACTGTCTGGACGGGATGGAATTGCTCTGACGACCCGTAATATTAAGCTCCTCATCTTCCTCCCTTATTGAAGCTCATTCGTATTTCAGTCTCCCCAAGTATGTGGCTCTCAAGATATTGAATAAGGCAGCTACACAGGAACATGATATATCGCAAGCCAGTGAATTTCAGATGCTTCTTCACACGTACACGGGCAAAGAGCCTGAGCATTGACCTCAAACACCTCTATATGAAGAACGGGGTATGGACGGTCCTCCACATCCGGGCTGGTACCGTGTGTATGGATGCCTTGATGGTTTTACTTGCGACGATTCGCAGCATCTGGTCATTACCTCGCCTCTATACGGAGAGCATATGAAAGATTATATGTGTGGTGAACCCGAGAGACATTTGGCAATAGCAATTGTCAAGCAAGTCGCGAGACATACCCTCCTGGCCCTTGACTAACTCCATAGCCAGTGCGGTATCATTCACTCTGGTATGAGATCTGTTGCCAATGCTATGAAATCTCTGATGTACCCCACTATCCATAGACGTCAAGCCCAAGAATATCTGGCGCAACTTTAATCTCGGACCGCAAGTAGATGACATTGTTGAAGCCGTACTGAATATAGAGCTCAGTGTTGGGCGAGACGGAAGTTTGGCTCCGCTTTGGCTACCGCATGTCAGGAACCCTCAAGAACTTCACGTCGTCCTAGCTGACCTCAGTCATTGTGGGTTGTCATCTGCATTGGAGTGCCGTTCCAAACTCTTGGGAATTCATATATCATTATACAGCTCCTGGAATGATTTCATTGTGCGTTCACCGGGCAATGTGGGTTCACCCGCTCTTTAGGCCCCCGAGCTGGTCTTGGGTTTTGGCTATGGCACAGCCATTGGCGTTTGGGCATTAGGATGTACTGTGAGTGGTTCACTTGACTGTTTCGCACAAGCTTTTCAGTGCTTCCTCATTGATTAGATATTTCAGGTATTCGAACTTCTGGCCAGTAAACCTATATTTCGTTTCCCCGACTCAAGATCTCCAAATGAACTCGCTTAAGACCCAAAATACCTTCTAAGGCTCATGCAAAGCCTATTGGGCGAACATCTTTTCCGTGATGCGGCCAAAGGAACAATTACGATCGAGGAAGGATTTATTGATTCTGATGGTTAGCGTTATATTTACAATCCAAGCGTTCCCTTCGCGTCAACCATCTTTTTTTTACAGGGTGGATCAAATCACCTGTGAAAGAAGTTACCTGGATGAAAGGACCGCGGACGACTTGTCCAACGTGGAAGACAAGGACTTGCTCGTAGCGTTCCTTGGAAGGTGCCTCAAGCTTGATCCCAGCAACCGTGCTTCCGCTTCAGAGCTGATAGATGACCCATGGTTAGCTTAACTATGAGGAACATCGTCAGTCGCCTTTGCATTGCCTCCTAGCAGCAGCTCCTTTACCTCCGTCTTTTATAGGCGGAGACGGAGAATCGGTATCGGAAGGAAAATAATAAGTGACCGCCTGTGATGAGCGAAGCCGACTTCCCTGAGGCTGAGGCAAGGGCTTGCGGTCTTGTGTGTGTTTTTTGTATTTACTTTCTTGTTTTGTTTTTTCTTAACTTAAAAAGTGTTTGGTGGTAGGCGACGGTGATATACGTCACGCTGACCTTGAAAGAGGATATTTAGTGCATCTCGCTGCTCTAATTTTCGCTGTTGACCCATAAGCTACGGGGGACTCAACGATGGAAAAGGAGAGGTAAGGTAAGCTCTTCATATAGCTTGCGGCACAAATTGCTGACTGGTTATGTATAGGCCATTGAAACTGCTTTCGCCCCTTTTTGCCAAAGCAAATGTTGCAATGGCAGAATTCTGGGAATGGGCGACGCAAGATCAAGATTGTAAGTTAATTGGCCGTCTCTCTAACTCGATTTTCTGTACTGACGAATTTTTTTAGGAGATCAGCTGTTCACGCTTTTATAATTACACTAGCCGCTGTAGTTGGCCATGCCACGCCTTCTCTCCTTTCATCTAGGTTACGCTGCCTCCTCTTCGCATGGTCAAGCTTCTTCCTTCAGTTTTACACACATCGTGCCCCATAGGCGTGTTGATACCTGAAGCCACCGTGATAGCATCGCCTGCTGTACAAGTGACATTTTTCATCGTCTGAATTGCCGTCATCAGTCGCCTTTGAATTGCCCCCCAGTAGCAGCTTTTTTGCCCCCATCTTTTGTAGGCCGAGTCGGAAAGTCGAAAATAAGATGGAAGGAAAGGAATGGGTGACCGCTTCTGATAAGTGGGCCGTGCCGTCTTAGGCTAAACCACTCTCTTGTGTATGTCTGTACTGTCTTTTCCGGCTTTAAGTTTTACTGACTTTCTCGTTGTTTCAACATGCAGCTTATTTGGTGGCAGACGACGCTGATTTGCATTCGGCAGAGGATATCTAGAGCATCTAGTTACTCCAATTCACGCTACTGAACCAAAAACTGTGGATCCTGTCGAGTGAGAAGAGGGCAAACTGGAACGATTGTTCTGCAGGTTTTTTCTTCTTTGTTGATTACGTAATTGATATTAATATTTCTTTTGCAGGCGGCCTCAACAACTTCAGCAGCGCTCGTCTGCTCTTTGGCATTCAGTCAAATGAAGAACGACCTTCTTATTTTTTTTCTTATATCCGCCGTGCTCCCCGCGCAAAGCATCATGTGGGGACGAGATCTGTGGAATGTCAGTGTGTGAGAGCAGTCGCCGGTGTCGCGGGTTGTGTCGGCCTGGTGGACTGAACATCGTCAATTCTAGATTGCGAATGGGCGTGTTGAACACTGTGAGGACCCCGAGTCTAGTATAAGAGGAGGGGCAATTTAACTGACAGGAAGGCTGAAGAGGAGGAAGAGGATGCGGTGACAGTGATGATTGATAATGTGGGGAATGACAAACAGAAAGACCTTGGGGAAGATGGGAGGTTGCTCAGCGCTGCGTTGGGGTCCGTGTGCGACATCATGGAACGACTTCTCGCTTTTAAGACCTGTGCGTCCTTTCCTTTCTTTTTTGTCAGATTTGAAATGTTAACTTGAAATCTGGGCATATTCTAGATTGACTTAGAGGCATGGCTTATGCTTCATCTATTGTATATCTTGAGCAACGAAGATCCTCCTGAGCAACAGTGCGGAATTTGGAAACGAAGGTTTACTATGAACTGCGTAGGCTGGTTTGAGATCGGAGAGTAAGTCCAATTCTTATGCTGGTCATTGCAGTGTCGGTTAAAAGTTTATACTAGCTACATTTCTAAAGCGTTCAAGATCGAGCATTCAGCGCCTGACCAAGAATGAAGACGGCACCGCCAACTTCGTATATAACCTTGACCCATCTTTCCTCCTATCGAAGATCCTCGCATACTCTGATGGCATATGTCAAGCATGTCAAGGGTGATGAGATGTACGCTGCTCGTCTTCATTTCAAAGTGTTACAGGCTGCTCACCTCTCTGGCACTACTGAGCCAGTGCCAGGCCCAAAGCGCGAGAATCCAAGAAAGGAGTCAGGGTCATCAAAACCCTGGAAGACGTAAATATCATATATAAAACGTCAACACGGATACTCTTCTCTAAAAAAAGAATAGAAACTTGAAGCAATCGCCTCTAGGACGATGTCTCTACAGTAATATGTACATAGTGGATGACAGAAATACAATCTATTAGAGGACACGTCCCGTGAGAATCATTGAGCAGAAGAGGAAAAATGCAACGAAAACAGACAATCTTGACCTCCATCTGACTGCGATGCCTTTCGAGCCTCTTCCCACCTCCTGACAGATATCTCTCCTCGTACTCATTCAACAATTCTTTCCTGTTGGACTGACCGGTACATTCTACGAACGTGAACTGGCCGTCTCGTTTCGATTTCGGTTTCGATTTCGGTTTCGGTTTACTGATATCAACTGATAAGTGATTGCTCATGAATTTAGAAAAGCATTACTGACCTCGGATCTATGAAGATCTGCTTGAATATTTGGCAAGGAACCAGCGCTTCTTGACTTGCCAATGGACCTGATTGACCTGGCTGGATTCCTTCAATTTTTTGGTCTGCCTCAGTGACGTTCCTTGGTCTTCTCTCTTTCTCTTTTGCAGAGTCTTCTGAGACGACGTCGACGAGCCTGCCGGACCAGATGGCAGGGGATTAATGGTCTGAGTTAGGATGGTGGCCTGTGGTGCATTTTGCACTTCTGATGGCGCTGGAGAGGGGGTGTAGAATTTGAATGTCAGTGTACACTCAGCTGCTTGCGGCTGTTCTACGTTTTCGTCATGAAAAAGAGGGACATTGACATGTGAAGGCAAAGGGTCTGCGGTTGCAGGACCTTTCGCCGACAGCGGGCTGCAAATAACCCTCGTCAGCCTCCACTTCGAGAATCAGGGTGTCTTCACATTACCTTCTGCCCTGCGTATCGTCCTGCTGGTGCTCCCGCTCATCAGAAGCCCCTAAGAGGATTCCGGAGACGGGTCGACTAGCCGTGACGGCTGGGTCAGATATAAACGTGTGGTGTTGTCCTGACTCTCCATGATGGAGATCAGGACCAAGTTGTGTGTGTCCCTGCGGCTGATGTGTCCCTGCGGTAAATCCAGTGGCATTGTGGTCTTGTGGGTGTGACAATTGGAACTGCTGGGTATGTACCTCCTCAGCCGACGGCACAGGGGCCGCAGGACACTCGTTTCTCGCTTCACGGGAGCGTTCTTCGACTACATCATTGTCTACAAGCTTATGTCAGATCATGACGAGCAATTGGTACGGGATGCCTACAGTCATTTATAGCCCCGACAATGGACTCTTGAGCCAGAGGCGGAGTTGGCGAGTCGGACGCTGAGGAAGAGGAAGAGACCGAGCCATAAATGGCAGGGACGTCGATGAAGTCTTCGAACACTCTTTCGTCTGGCAAAAAAAGGGGTTGTTAAACATTGGTTCTGACCCGGTAGCAATAGCTTACATTCATTTCTATTCTCGATATCACGACCATCTAGGTCCAAGCTAGAAGCAGGACTAGTGGGGCATTGGTTGATTCCGGGGAGATGGCTTTCGTCTGCAAAAAATGGTGACCTTTAGCCAGTTTGCATCTCGGCCTGGGAGGTACACTGACTGTTGGCGCCCCCGGAAGGGAGATATGGAAGCTGATCAACTGACCTGGAATCGTCTGCAAAAAGATTTATAGGTTTGTTCTGACTTTGCTATACTGCTAACAAGGAATGCTTACTTTCATCCAACGATTTATAGCTGTAGTCGGGCATTTGGCTAGGCCAGTGGGTGCCGGATTGAGTGCTAGTAGGCATGACCTCCAAATCGACGAATGGCGCTGCAGAGAGAGTAGGTGTGAGTGAGTTTGTTGCTGGGATGAAAAATGAATCCTCACCATAGTCCGCTTTTTATGGAAGAACATTTGGGACTCAGAAATACAACGCGCGTGTCTTGCCGCGCCTTCGATTCGCACGTCACTCACACACACCCCCAAAAGCCACAGTTCCTCCGCTATGATGATCGCTATCAATGAGAAAATCAGTTAAATTTGAATTGCGTTTGACATGCTGTACACTGCCCGTCACCTCGTGTTTCGACGCTTTCGGTAGCCTACACTTTTCGGGACTGGGTGGGCGCCGTTATTACAACGCCTGACGACCTCGTGCCGTTGTTCTTTTTCTTGCCATCTCTGTATCCCCACGTTGATCTTCTATCCTTGATCGATAGGTACGGATGACTTATTGGACACAAGGTTTTCACAAGCTAGGAAAATAGCACTGGTCGCCCTAAATTTTCACTCCCTGCAGGCACTTAATATACAGTCAGTCACTCTAGTGCCTTTGACATTGGCATCTCACCAGCGATTTACCCTGACCAAGTCTATACAACGTTTCCGAATTCACCCTTTTGGTATTCACTCGTTGGCGTTGGGATGTAGGGTCTTCGCATCATTCCAGGCAGTTATTTTTTCTCGTACCATTAGATTTGTATTAAGAAGTTTGATTCCCCATGTTTGAGCCCTTGTTCACTCTAGGTAGACGCTGTTTGCTTTACCGACAGTTGAGATCAGGTGTGATTGGAAAAAAAAAATTATAAGCACTTGCGCTTTTCCCGCATATTTACTGAGGCCGGCTGGACAAGTTTACCCAATCTCGTCTCAAAATGCTCCTGCAGGGCAATCATAATCATTCCTTGAGTTACATCATTACGGACTATTCATACCCACGGAGGACGGCCAATGCAAAGAGGTTCCTTCACGGTTAGCTTCAGCCTAGAAACTAGACATATCTCGTTTTCAGTCTGCGGGAACATTTTCCTGAAAAAACCTTACAGGTGGAAATTGTCTATGTGAGTCCGGGATAATAAAGTCGAAGAATTGTACAGACAAGAGTGTTAGACTGGAACCCCAAACCTTTGGCTGGTGTACTGGTGTTATGGAATCTGCGTAAGTACCAGACTTGAAAGCTTGAGCTTGGGCAAGTTTCCAGCTGTGACAGCGCCTGCCATTACTTCTCGGAGTCAAGGTAGCGTAAAATATCAGAGGAATTTTTGGGGAGAAAATGATCGATGCCAATGAAAGGTGATCTGGAGTTGAACATGAACATGAACGTGAAGAGATCGTTCGAGGAGGATAAATTTAGATCATTACATACTTATGTCAGCAGAAGGTCAACAGTCTTTTCCGTCACCGATCGTCAACCAAACGCCGTGTCCTTGGTTTTTCCTTTTTTTTTCCTATTCACCACTTCACAAAGACTTTCTTTTTCAATCTGAAGGATCGAATGGTCTCGTATATAGGTTGTTTTATGAAGAAGAGATCTATTAAAAGATCTATTAGGTGCGTTACATTAAGAACGTCCTCTCGACGTTCTCTTTTCTCGTTTTAAATGAGCTTACCGTACTTATTACTTACAGGTTTAGGAAGAGAGCGGCGTCCAACCTGACACAATGATCACATATTACCGTGAAGGCCGGCGCGATTGAACCAAACTGGGTCCTTTTATTAGCCTTATTCTGCCACCTCCGTACTCATTCGACCGAGACAGAGCTGCGACCTGTCCTCCGCTCCCTGCTTTCCTCGTATACCAGAGCAAGCCGACCCGGTCTGTGGCACACGACGCTATCACTATTTCTTGCTGTCAACCTGCCTGCACTCCGTGTTGGCTTTACGAGAGATCGTGGACAAATTTTAACAGGAAGATTTGAATGCAACCACGCTGAGCTTGAACCTTGCTGCGGACCCATAGATTTCTAGGAGGCTGATAGGATCAATGGTTGGTTTAATGAGAAGGGCAGGCTCTCAGAAAAAAAAGGTATGTTTCAACTATAATTTCAAAACAGAGTGCCCATCAGTTGGTTATGTAGCTTACTGAAGCCCTTCTTTTTTAGATGAGAAAACCTTTCTGTAGTGAAGTTCCAGGAAAACGGGCGCCATATAAGACTGTGAGCTAATATGCCATCCCACTCCCAATTTCCAGTACGCTGATAAAAATTCTTTAACTAGCTCATGTTCGGCTCGTAGTCGCAGTTTGTAAATGGTACGTTTGTATTCCTTTCCCCCTTTCCCGTACTGACGTTCTCTCTTTTAACCATTTCATTTGTAGTACCACCGTCCCACCAGTTATCCACTATGTTCGCGCTTTCATAGTTGCATTGGCAGCTGTAGCTGGACATGCCACATCTCCGTCTCCGTCTACACGTGGCTCCGCTTCATCCGCTTCCTCCTCTTCATCCTTTAGGCTCCAGCCACGATCATAATTCTGCCCAAAGGCACCACTGCAGCCTCGCAGGTGTCTCAATGGCTCTTGATGAGAACTTGAAGATCGTTAATTGTCTTTCAGTCCTTCACCTACTTCTATGGGTTTTAGGGACTATTAACACGAATATATGCATGTCCCTCCAAATCCTGAGGACCCAAATCTGTAGATGGGGTTATAATCACGTGCGTAGATGACAATGACATCAACCTTCCGTTGCAGCAGTCATACCTCTTATCTCCTCCCGTCATGGCGGCCCCGGATATCATAGTATATGTTCCTCTTCCCAGCGCCGTGGTTCAAGGCCAGGACCTCGATATCGAGCAGCAAAACTGGCAATGGGCTCATTGCTTCACATTTCCCATCTTATGCCTCACAAGTTACGGGTCGCTCTCAGTGAAGCCATTCAAATGGCTTCGCTATGCCATCGGTTCCGCCGTTGGCGCACAAGGACATCTCAGCCGCACCGATAACCCGCTTGATGTCATCGATTACAACGCGGCCTTTCCCACTAACAGTCTAGAACTATATTACCACCTCGCCGACGATGAAAGAAGACGTTTGTTCCCCGCAGATCCTAAGCTCCTCGACCCTAAAGCTAGATCGAATTCAACCGCTGTCACCACTCGGAGGGCCGGACTTCGTACAGAAGTCATCCGCAGAGATCAAACATGTGTGATGACAGGTCTCCCACGGGATTGTTGTGATACCGTCCATCTAATCGCCCATAGCAAGGGTGACGGAGTATGTATCCTTATACTTTTCTGGTCATCGCTGATCATTTTTTGGCGGCAGTATATCACTATGTACACAAGAAGGCGTAGCAGATCTCCTAACGCTGACGACATTGTGACGGACATAGATAGTTGTAAAAACGCTATCCTTCTGTCCAAATCCCTTCACACTGAGATCGGGAAAACTGTTGGATTCTTACCCGTGCGTAATTTCGCAAGATCTTTGGGCCCATGTCTAACGATTTGGTGAATAGGTTCCCAACTTCGCCATGGACGTCGCCGATGTCCATCCATCATTGGCAGGAGGGGCGGGAGAGAAGAGGTACTCGGCCCACCTCTTCCAATCCGACGTTGCACTCAATCGACATGTATACTCGGATGTCGCCCATCCGATTTTCAAAAAGCTTACTGTAAGGGATTCCACTGAATGGCCCCCAGATATCCTCTGGGACGCAGTCTACGCTAGCGTCATCTTGAATTTGTTCGGACACAAGAATTTTCTAGACAAGGTCAACGAGAAATGGGGAACCACCTTTTACGAAGGCGAAATGCCAGTGCATCAGGGAGCTCGAAATCTCCAAGAACTCAATGACTCACATAACGCGGCATCGAAAAAGAAGGCGGGTGACGCAAAGCAACGCGACACACGTGCCGATATGCGCAATGTTGCAACAGACGCTCAGTTCGACATTTTCGATACTATACTTTCGCTTCCATTTGCATTTTTAGATCGGGCGAAACTAATGGCTCGGTGGGGTAGTGATCGCGGGAAGGCTCAGGATAAGGAGCAGAGACGTATCAAGGAAAAAGTGCAGGGGTGGAGGGATGTGACTTTTTCTTAGCCATCATAACCCAGAATATAATGCTACATCCGAACTTTTTTCTCTATTCTAAATTTCAGCACAAATTCTGTTTCTCTCTATAAGTCCTCCGAGCTTACTAGGGTTAAGGTGGTGGTGGTTGTACTGCAACTGAAAGCCAGGGGGCTATACTGGACAAATGGGAACTTGGGGGATGAATTCCATTTAGGGAGGTGGAGTGAATTGCTGAAGGTGATGAGTGATCAAGTCATACTAAGGGGTGTAAGGTGTATGATCCCAAACAGTTGGGGGAATATCCCACTGAGCTGTTTCAATCAGGAAAAAGGGTTTTGGCTTTACAGCAACACAAGCCACTTGGTTGTTTGCAAGCTTTCTAGAGTTACACAGAGGCTTTGTGTTGCTTTGGCTATGCTTTGGGAGCTTTGTGAGATCCCTAAAGCATAGGGAATGGCAGGGGTAACCCTGGGTATCCAGGTGAAGACCCTTACCCTTACCCTCCAAAACCCCTACCCCTGTACCCAAGGGTCATTCAGTCAAGGGTATGGAAGGGTAGGGGTAGGGGTTTGGTAGGGGTATATGTAGTAATTGGTATACAATAACTTAAGATTTCAAGAATAAATAATACAAATGAGGCCCTATTACAAGCTAATATAATTCCATACATAGGTTGAGCATTCATTTGATAGAAAATCAAGTGACTATAGTCTAATATTTGTTCAATCTTGACTGACATTGCTCAAATGAATGGAATACTGAAGAGTGTAAATGTTTTGCACTTTTTTTTCTGAATCTGAACCTCATTCTACATGATACATGTTCTATTTAATAAAATCAACCTATTTGGGCAAGGGTCTGCTCAAGGGTCAAGGGTATGATATTTCAGACCCTTACCCTTATCCTTATGTACCCTTACCCATGACCCCTGGGGGTATGCTGTACCCCTGCTATTCCCCACTAAAGCAATATAAAGCCTCTGTATAGCTTTATATATCTTTAAAAATTGAGTTACAGGAAAGAATAGCTTTGTAAATCTGTAAAGCCAAACCCTTTTCCCTGATGTTTGTCTTTATAGACTCATCAGTGGCTATTCACATATTAAAACTGTAAACTCTCTAACAATTGTTTCTATGATAATGTGATAGCAATAATAGAAACAATAGAAACATACAAATATGTCTGACAAACATATGCCATCACAAGAGCAGGAGGTTTCCCTGGGGTTCCCCAATCTCTACAGCCAGATCATTGGGTTGTACAATGGCATTGTGGGTTCTAGATTTTATCTAGATGATCTTTGAATTACAATCTTTGATTGATCTTATCAAGATCAAGAGATGCTCACCCATAAGTATTTGCAAACTGATGTATGCACATCTCAGAAGTAATGATTCAGAGATTGAATATACATATCATGAGGGCAAGTGCCAGACCCAGCACCAGCATCTCTGAATCCACAAAAGGTGACATACTAAAAGATTTGAGATTGAGGATCAAGGACAAAGAAACCACAAAGAAGTTCTTATATGAGAAAGAACTAGTACCATAAGGTGAACATTTCACCATATTGACTCTTTCAACAGCATTACTCTGGGCAACTATAGATAAATGACTACTCTCACACAATGACTGGATCAATACAATGAGGGCTATGGCAATTAGTCTCAACAACCTCCTGATGGAAGAAGTGATGGCTATGGTGACCACACATGCACTGACTACATTTGACAAATTGGCAGACACCCTAAATAAAGACATCAGCAGGATACTAGAGGATGGCACAAAGGCTATAACCAAGGAGATAGCAGTGCAAAAATCCCCATACTACATGTTACCAACAGAGGTTCTACAGGCTACAATACAATAGGAGGCCAATGTACTCAGGAACCCAATGTATGCCAATGTGCTGAGAATGACGGCAAATGGCAGCATCAAGGATGACAATTTACAAGCTGAGGTACTCTTGAGAGAAAGTAAGAGAAACTGGCAGATCTTGATGGACATGGTCCCTGGAATGGAAAGTGTGGTCACAAATCTGACCCCAATGGAAATAGTAGAGAAGGCAAACCTTGCATGGAATGCCCTACCAGACATGGTTTACCATTTCAGCAATGCAAGATAGGATGAACCCAAGGTGACATCAGAATGCAAGCCCAAAGACACAAAATTCATTGCCACAAGAACTCTGAAGAATGGAGGGGTGATTCTCAAGATGTCAAATAAGAAGAGGGTAGAATGGCTTAGCAGGGAAGATGCAAGGAAAGCTTTTGAGGACAAATTCAGGCCAGCAAACATCAAAGATAGACAATACTCATTGATAATTGAGTTTATTTCAACCAGCCTCCAGAACACCTTGAGTGACTGAGTAAGGAAGATTGAGGAGTATAGCAGACTATGAAGAGGTGTGATAGAGCAAATTAGATGGATGCAAGATCCAGTGAAAAGCTGGAACCCATGACAGACATTTGCACATGCAATCTTCATGATGAGAGACAGAGAAGTGGCTAACACTATAATAAAAGACAGACTAATCATTGAAGGTAGCAGGTACAAAGTGAGGAAACTTGAAGAAGAACCCAGAAGATGCTATAAGTGCCAAATTATGAATGCCAACCACAAAGCCTCAGACTGCATGGAGGAAGAAGTTTGTGCAAACTGCTGTTTGAGGCACCACCTCACTGGACAATGCAACAAGGACTGAAATGAACATTCATGCACAAGCTACAGAAGAGCATGATAGAAAGATGTTCAACATGCTGCATGGAGCAGGAAATGCCCTATCTACTTGGAATAACACACTAGGCTGCAAGATAAGCACCCAGAAAACCATTTCATCTACTACCCTGCTCTCAATACCAAATGGACCTGGAAGAGAAAAGATGATGACCTAGAGAACAACACAACATCAGGAAGGTGGACTGGAAACTTCAACAACCAGAGATATGAGCTCAACTGACAATGCCAAGGATTAGAAAGAGAAGAACAATGACATAGGAGGCAGTAGTACAGAATGAGAGATGACCTCTACTGACCACCACCACCACAGAAAGAACATCACAATAGTTGGATAGACACCCCAGCAGAAACACAACCATGAGTAGTACTCCTTCCTTCTTTTGGTTGCTTCAATTACTCATAAGGCAAATAAGAATTCAAAAAAGAAGTATATTTAGCATCTAAGCATAGAGCACAAATCATGACAAGCAACTAAATAGCTACTGCATGTGACACAGAAGCTGTCCACCCCTGGTAACTAACCATTCTCACTATTCTGTGAGATCTATAGCAAATGATACCAATTTTTTTGCTTGAAAAGCAAGTAGTCAACCCCTCCAACATATATACCAATGTAGAAGCTTGAATTATAGCTTGACATAAGAGAAATGCCTTGGGAAAGAGGTGTGTGTGCCATGGATGCTATGTATGATTTCTAAGCAATCTCATGCCTGCCTCATCTTCCTCACCTTATCAGCACATGTCCAGCTGTGATTCAAGTGTATAAGCACTTGTTCTGAGGCAGCATGGGTGCCTTCTTTGAGCTGGTCATACAGTTAGCTATGCATACATACTCTCTATATAAGAAAATGGTCTGATTTTTCCACTATGTGGTTCAGAATACAAGGAAGTATAGCTGAGAAGAACACCATACCCTGTTTGACAGCAAGGAAATGCAGAATTCCCATCACTTATATTGCAAAATATAGAGATTGCCACATCAAAATTAGATGATCAACCATTTTTTGTGATTTTTTTTGAGCTGTCAAAGCCAGGCAAAGCCAGAGGTACATAAATAGTACCATTGTGCAATTGAAAGAGGATGTTGAGATCAGTGAAACCAGTGGCACTATAACATGTGGAAATCTATTATTTGACATCCATTTATGTGTAATAATGTAAATCTGAGCCAAAAATGCAAAGCAATGCTCACTGGTGAGGTGGCTGATGATGCATAAATCCAGCAAATTTGCCATGAAATCTCTGAGCTTTCTTTGTACTGAATTTCAAGGCCAATGCCAGTATAAATGAAGATCCATGTTGACTACATGATAGACACATTGAATACCATGTCTGAAAACCCTAGCTCTCACCCAGACTCTCCTATTGATCATGCTGCTTTGGACAATGATGCATGTTTTAGGCTTGCCATGATGGCCATACAGGAGTTCTATGTTGATGAAAATGGCAAACCCCTTTCTATCTGCAAAATTTGCACCCTTTACAATGTCAAGTGGACCACTTTGCAAGATTATCTCAATGGTGCACAGTCTCAGAAGGATGCTCATGCTCATGAGTACAAACTCTCTGATGCTGAGGAGGATGTTCTGGCTGACTGGACAAAGACTTTGGGTTGTCATGGTCTTCCTGTCACTCTCAACATGCTTGGTGAGCATGCTTCTGTAAGAAAAAGTTATCTTTGATCAAATACCTGCACTAATCATACTTATTTATATCACATACTGGTAGTTGATTGCAGGTGCCAAAGTTGATGCAAACTGGCCTGTAAATTCATGGAAAGACACCCAGAGTTGAAGATAAAGAAGACTTCAGCCCTCAAAGAATATTGTGCTTGGTCTCTCAATTGTGCAGTTGTCACTGACTTTTTCAAGATGGTGAAGGATTTAATTGATGTATGTTGAGTTGGCAAGCACTGACCCTGAATGACATCATTGATTGATGGTGATCTTATCCAGGAGTACCAAATCCCACTTGAAAACATCTACAATGCCAATGAGAAGGGAATTCAGTTGGGGGTAGGAAAGAGTGTATCAGCCATTGTTGACAGGAATCAGAAGAACATACAGCAAGTTGAAAATGGTAACCAGGAGATGGTCATGATTATTGAAACAGTTTGTGCTGATGGCTCAGCATTGCCACCATCAGTTATATTCCAAGGAAAGTGGCATGTTCTAGGATGGGGGAAGGACAACCCATGCAATGCCAGGTAATTGTAATTTTTTAAATGCATATACAATATGCACATTTTTTTCAATACAGCATTTCTATATCTGAAAACAGTTGGACTGACCAAGAGCTCAGAAATTTGTGGATTGAAAAGGATTTCCACCCAATGTCCCAAGCAAGAAATAAGTCCAATGGCTATTATCTTTTGATTCTAGATGGGCACAATTCCCACTGCACATTCAAGTTCTGCCATTTCACCTCTCAGAATCAGATCATCATTGTCTGTTTGCCTTCCCATACAACTCATGCACTTCAGCCCTGTGATGTGGGTGTCTTCAGTCCATTGTCAAGCCATTGGAAATCTCTTGTGGTTTGCCTCACTCACAATGGCATTCCTGTCACCAAATACAACTTCCTCAGGCACTACCATACTGCACATCAAAAGGCCTTCAAGTCAACTACAATTATTTCAGCATTTGCAAAGTCAGGAATCTGGCCATTGAACCCTCTTGCCATCCCTGATGAGGCCTATGAACCTGCTTTGAATATGACAACTCAGGCAGCAATGCCAGTATTACTACATTGAGTGCTACTGATACTGGACCAATCTCTGCAGCATCCTCTACTAATACTACCACCTCAACCCAATCTGACATTTCATCCCTATCCACCACAATTCAGTGTGTTATGATTTTCCTTTTATCTTATCTTATCTAGACTTGACTGGTGACCAGACCACCATCTCTTCTATTTCTCCTTTTTTTTCCTTTCTTTCCTTATGCAGACAACATTTCCATTCATGATCATCATCCCTGACACTGCCTTACCTTGATGATCATTTCTTTCCTTCATCTTTTCTTGAAACCTCATTTATGTGAACAATCTTTCTTTTATGATGATCATCCCTTACTCTGATGATCATCCCTATTCCTCCCCTAGTTTCATCTGTGTTTTAGCTATTTATTACTTAGGCTCAAAGTCTATATAAACTGTAGTTTACTAGCCATGTTCTTTAGCTAGTTCTTGAGAATATCATCTCTAGTAACTACCAGAGTGAACTTGAACCACTAAGGCAATCTTCTATCAAAGACAATACCTTAGCAGACTTCATCAAATGACCTCTATAACCACTATGCTTGACTTAGTCTCACCAGATTAAGTTCAATCATTAAAGTCATAACACAGTGCTATAAATTAGCTGACCTCCCCACACCCCTCCTACCTAACATTGGCTGAGTAGAACTCTGAAAGGAAAACAAGCAGTTGTGGGCCCTTCTTGACAAGGTCAGGGTCCAACTGGAAAGGGATTACACTATCAAAGTGCTGATGAGAGATGAGAATGGGTGGCTATAGAGGATTTTGTATAGGAAGGAAACTCACAAAAAGAAAACTTATTCATCCTCTAACCCTTGTTATATGATGTCAGAGGAAAACTTGCAGGAATTGGCACTTGCTGAATTGAGAGGGATGTGGAAAGGGGTTATGAAGGATCCAACCTTCAAAGGAGCCTTGAAACAGCATCAGAAATTGATTGAGGATGTGAAGAAGGAAGCAGCTGACAAACGGAGAAGGGCCAAGAAAGCAGCAGCACAGGAATTAAAGAAGATGGAATGAGAGGAGACACAAACAATAAAAAAGGTGGAGCAGGAGGAGAAGAAGTGAAAGCAAGAGGAGGAAAGGCAAAGGAAGGCTGATGAGAAGGCAGCAGAACTGGAAGAGAAGTGAAAGGCAAGGGAGGAGAAAACAAGACAAAAGGTGGCAGAAAAAGTAGAGAAAGAAAATGCAAGGGGGCAAGGTTGAGGGTGAGGTAGAGGCAGGAGTTATGGTAGAGGCAGGGCTATAACTTCAAGTGAAGGACTAGAGGAGGAGGGGGACCTGGGAACACCAACCAGATTTGATGAGGAATGGAACACTATGTGCCATGTTACTTTTGGCATACCAGAATGACCTCACCCTAGAACACTCTCCAGGCAAGTGCAACCACAAACCATTACAACACCTCTTCCCCTCTCACCACCACCTCAAATCCTCTCATTGTTTCACAGTCATTGCAAGTCAGGAATTTGGCTGAGACAGACAACATAGCAAGTGCAGTTGCCCAAAGAAATCCTAGACATAAAGCACATAAAAATAAGCTTTTTAACACACTTTATACAAGTTTGAAAGACATATGAGGGTGCAATGCACTTGCAATGCCTCTGGACAATGAGCAGGAATGAGCAAGGATGATAAGAGTTGAAGCTAAAAGAGCCAATTCTTATCTTGGCTATCAGTGAATGTCATAGCTGGGGCCTTGGCACAGTGATTCCCACATCTGGACAGCTGCCATGTGAAGAGTCTATTTTGGGCCTCACCAGAAAAAATTCACTGCAGCTGTTGCAGGAATGAAAAAAAACAGAGAACTCAAGTAAAACACACTTAAGATGTACAATGATTGATTAAAATAAAAATTTTGTCAGAATTAAGACTGATGGATGTACAGTCCATGCAGCAACTGAAATTGGCTGACATCTGGGTCATGTGCAGTAACTACACTGAACACTGGCTATACTAAACTGTCTTCACATCATGCAATAAGACATTACATAATGGAGGGTCAGACCTAGAAGAAATAAGTGATCAGCAATTATAAAACAACTCATAGAAATGGTAAGCTTACCAAACATGATGTGTGACCAAAGTGAGGGTCAGGATAGCAGCTACAAGAGGAGACAAAAGGGAGACAGCATGCACATGGCATAATGGCAGAGAGAAATGGTTGCTGGGTCATAGATGGTACACAAAGAGGAGTGATGGCAACTACATGGGCTTGTCAGATGTGTATACATTCAAAAATGGGAGGTAGAGCTTACTCATGATATGGCAGATCTGCTGCTGGTTAGCAGCAATGACAGGGTGCAGCCATGGCCTACAAGTGACATGTCATAGGCTGGGGGTGAGAGTTAAAGAAGGACATCAGGGATAGATGTGGAATCTAACAAATCAGCAGGCTGGGTGCATACCTTTGTTAGCAATGGTCAATACTGAGAGGGGGCAAGGACACACCTGTGACATGGCAGACACTGTGTGTAGTCAATGAGAGGGTGTGTCATTATCAGTGCCTGCCAGTGGCACTGCTGTGATGCATGATGTAGCATATCAAGGGCCATGTGACATTGAGCTGCAAGGTGAGGCAGTGGAGTAGGAAGAGACAAGAGGCAAGGAGGAACTCAGAGGCAAGGAAGGGCAGGGCCAGACCAGACCAAAGGTGCTCCTACAATGGATGCACATACTTGCCCATCAAGGGCTTATACACTCATGGTTGAGGCAGAGAAGAGGCAAGAATGAGAGAAGGGAAGGGAGAGGCAGGCAAGGATGGATGATGATAGAGGTCATATGACAAGAGCAAGTTGACCTTCAAAGTTCAACTTGCCTTTGTAGATTGTGTCATGTGACCAGTGGGAATATTGAACTTTACCTTTCAATATTCCCACTCCTGCTCATTCAACAAAACATGATCATGTGTTATTGAACATAACAATGATTGTGTTTGCTGAAGACTTGGAGAGGTTAATATATTCTAGAGGATGAGGTCAGCCTGCAGACTGCAGGCCAGCAAACTCTGAATGCAATCAACTGTGTTGCCAACCTCATCTTTTTCCTCCTCTCTCTCATCTTTCCCACTCCTCATCTTGCTACTACACTGCCCCTCCCTCATGTGAGGATGTGGACTTTCTTTGAAAGGTTGAGGTTTGAATAGCACAAGGGGGACCCTAGAAGAGGGAGGCCTGCCAGGTACATCCAAGGATGTGCTCATGACTTTATGCAAGCATATTCTTTCTTTTTTTTCCTCTTTCAATCTTATTACTAATATTTTCTTTCTCTTTCTTAGGTCTATCTACTGCTAGTGGCATGTTCAATGCCTATCCACCTCCCTTGCTGCAAGAGTGAGCCAAAGGAGGACACCCCACTGCCTGATCACCATCTTCATACCCCCACCTCCCTCACACTCAAGAGTGAGCTGGAGGTGGGTTATCCTCCTGTTCTGCTCTATGGATGCTTGATGATGATGCCTTCACTGCCACTCCATGTCCACCTGATTGTAAATACAAGCTGGTAGTGGCATTGTCATCATCAGAGGCCCAAACCACCTCAGCCAGCTTCTCATATGCAAGTATCAGTTGAGCTAGTATTCAGTGATCATCTCTGCTGCCAATGCCACTGCCACCTCTGCCTGTGTCCCTTCCTTGCTTCAAGCATAAGTTGAATGGATTCAGCCTCAGTGCTCCCCTTTGGAGCTGCCATAGCCCTCATGTGCATGAGTGAGCTTGAGGACCATCTGGGACATGGCCATGACTATCCCTTCCCCTCCTGCTGCCACCTTATCATACATGAGTGTGAGCAGTTGCTGAGCATTGCTTTCACAGCTGCTGTATATGGCCAACAGTGTGCAGTGAGCAGGGGTGCAGCAGACATGCATTGCCTGTGCTGGTGCACATGCCTGCCTCCCCAGTAGCTGTTCATTCTTGCTGATGAATGATGCTCCTACTGCACTATACCCCTCACTTCCCACACTGGGATAGGTGTGGTGTTGATGAGACTGTTACAGGGCTATGTGTGAAAATGGGCAATCCCCATAATTTTTGGCCATCTCTATAAATTAATATAGGTTGTTGATAGCCTTCCTGAGCTTAGACACCCCAAATATACTTGAGAAAACCACATTAAAAGCTTGATATCAGAAGATACAATGATTATGATATACTCAAATAAACCAGTAGTCATTAATCATTTATTATAAGATATGAAAGCAGATTACTACAGTCCTTACACACTAGTAGGGGCCTCAAGCTATTTAAAATTAAATACCAAGGGAGTGCAGAAATGTGCACAGACAATGGGAAAAGCCTTTTGGCCTGATATAGAATGTGGAATGGCAGCCAAAACAAGTCAATTTCTCTGAAGTGGTGTAATCTATTTTACCATCTGGAGGAATGTAACCAGAAGTGGAATAATCCACAATGATTGATATCAGAGCAGGTGCTATTTTTAGTAATATGAAGAAGTGAGGCAAAGGCACTTGTCCCCTTGTGCTACCTTGTAAACTAATGAGTTTACACCTGTCCCAGACACATTAGCCATCCCCTGAGGGCTCATACAAGTCCTCTGCAATGCAGATAAAATATTAAGGATGCTATAATGTACTGGCTGCTGCAAGATTGCAACAGCAGGAATATTAATCTGGTAAATGCCTTAAATGGCAATGCATTAAATATTCAGTGGTTGATGAATATGCCCTGCCAATGGCATAATTCCCTTCACTCTGAAGCAGACCAATGATGAGATAATTAATTACATAGCACTTATTAATGTAGCTTTAGTAAGACCTCTAAAAAACAGTATATAAGCCAGTAGAATTAGTGTAGAAAAGCAAGCAGACAGCACCCCTTGAGTCATAGTAATACAATCAAGCATCTGGCTTCTAAACTAGATAATAGAAAGACATTTAATTGACATAAAAGCGCAGAAAGCTTCAGACAAACTTAAGAATTGAGCTCAGAATAGAGATAAATTAAGCAAAGGCTTTATACAAGTCAGGACCTAGTTGAGTAGTTGGGAGTAGACAGAGCATCACTCAGCTACAAAAGTATGAAGTCTTTTAGTCCAGAATCATAGCCAGAGTCTAGTTTTATCTCAAGAAGAGAGAATTCAAAGTTCAGAGAAGTTCTAAGACAGATATTCAATTAAAGAGATCCTCTATCTAAAAACCCATATATTTCATTGTAAAACTTCATAAAAGTGAACTTAATTAAAAGACATTGATACTTAAACACCCCCCAGAACTTACACATGTCAAGGTTTATTTGTTGGGTTAAAATAAAAGCAATCTATTTTGTTTTTCATATCTCCAAACTACCTAGCTTATCATCAGGGGGAGCTACAGGCAAAGCCCCAAGAAGGAGCACTTGTGAGAGGACTACTATGCAAAAGGAGGGTAATGCATACCCACCTGGTACTATGTCCAATAAAGATTGTTGAAAGAGATTAGGCACAATAAGGTCCAATCCTTATTTGTCTACAGCATCTAGCAATGACAGCATGTACCCATATAATCCCAATAAGGAAGCAGAAGGGGGAGCACATTGGTATGCCTATTTACTTTCTAAGGCAATTTCTGATGATAGGCTTCCTGATCCAATGGATGTCTGTAATTGGACTACCAAGGACCTTTGGCAATTGCCTGCCAAACAACAACAGGAATGGCACAATGCTCAGATCAAAGAACTAAAGGCACTTTGAAAGCATGACATCTATGAGCTTGCAGACCTTTCTCTGGGCTGTAAGGCCATTAAAAATCATTGGGTTTTCAATATTAAGTCCAATGGACATAAAAAAGCCCATCTAGTTGCCAAGGGATTTTCCCAAATAGAAAGCCTAGACTATGATGAGATCTTCTCACCAGCTGTCTAGTTTGAGTCAGTCCATACTATTTTGGCTCTAGCTGCTTTAGGAAAGTGGAGAGTAGAATCCCTTGATGTCAAGTCTGCATTTCTTTATGGAAACCTTGACAAGGAGTTATACATGGAACAACCCAAAGGGTTTATTGTCAAGGGACAGGAGAAGAAAGTACTCTGCCTCCACAGAGCAATCTATGGGCTAAAACAAGCCACATATGCTTGGTGGTATGAACTTGATCAATCCTTAAAGGAACTCAGGTTCACATGCCTTTATGCCAATGCTGGCATCTTTGTTGCTAAACATAGTGATGGGACCCTTGTCATCATGTTGGCATATGTTGATGATATCATCATCACAGGTCCAAACACCAAAATGGTCCATGAGAAGAAACAACTATTCATGACTGAATGGAAGTGTCATGACCTTGGCTTATGTCAGGAGTTTCTCCAGATGAATATCAGATACAAGGATAGTAAGACTTATATTGACCAAAAACCTTATCTTGACAAAATCCTTGAGCAATTTGGCATGACCAATGCCAAGTCCACTAGAACTCCACTACCTACTGGGTATAAGCCCAAACCCTTTGAAGGGACTTCTTCAGCTTCTCTTTGGTCCCAATATCAATTGGTGATCAGTTCTCTGCTATATTTAATGCTAGGAACATATCCCAATATAGCTTTCACTGTTACCCAGATGGCTAAGTTCACTGTGAACCCATCTGATGAACATCTGAACTGAGCTATGTATATCATGCACTACTTAGTTGGCACACATGATTATGCTCTTGTGTTCAATGGAAACAGTGATGCTGGTTTATATGCCTATTGTGATGCTCATATGGTGATGATAGAACAGAGTTAGATCACAAATGCAGATTGACACAGGGATACTTTTTTTCCCTTGCCAATGCTAGTGTCAAATGGCACTCTAAAATGCAAACTCTTGTATCAACATCATCAATGATGGCTGAGTACATGGCACTCTCCAACTGTGCACATGATTGTGCATGGTTCAAGATTCTATTCTCAGAACTTGGCATTCCCATACCTTACATCCCACTTTACAGTGACAGTAATGGTGCTATCTTTAATGCTCAGAACCCCATCACTCAAAAGGGTATTAAGCACATTGAAGTAAGATATCATTACATAAGGGAACAAGTCAAACTTGGCAACATCAAACTCTATTGAGTTAACACAGCTGACAACATTGCTGATATGTTTACCAAGAACCTTGGGCCACAACTATTCCTTAAGTATCACACTTATTTAGAAATAGAATTCTATCCCCTGATGAAAGCCTAGCCTACGAAAACAGGCTAGGCAACACTGACTCACAATCAAGAATAGGAATCGAGTATATTTTGGAAAAGCTTCATAAAACACGTAATACGGAAGAGCAAGGTAGATACGATGTTAGGGAAAAAGGAAGGAAGAAACGGAACCCCTAAAGGGATCCTTTATAGGTTAGCATGATCAGTAAATAAGGTGCAACAATGCATAATCATAAGGCCATGATTACACCCTCCCCCCTCCAGTAGCAAGAGAACACCCCAAAAAATAGCAACCATAGAGAGAAAAAAGATAAGATAGAAAAAATAAGAATATACATACAATACTCAGCACGGGTGCGTCAAAACCCAGTGGGAAAGCTACTGGCTGGCCAAAGAAGAAGGAGAAATAGTACTACAAAAAGCCTATCTGTTCCCAACCTTGGCCAACCAGATGTCGAGCACTTCGGCGTCTTTGAGTTCGGATCCCGACATCCAGCGATTTTCTTCAGGGCCGTAACCTTGGTAATGCACAAGATAATGGAATCCGCGGCCGCAGCGGCGTTCATCAATGATGTCACATACAAAATATTCTTGCTCGCCGTTGACCATGACAGGAGTGGGACGTTCGAATTCCTGACCAGGGAAGAGCTCGGGATCATTCTCAATGTAGGGCATGACGTTGGAGGTGTGGAATGTAGGAAAGATGTTGGGAGAGTTCGGGAGATCTAAAGTGACAGTGGAATGATCTTCATCCACACCAATAATGGTATAAGGACCATCGAAGCATGGCATGAATTTTGCGACTCATTTGTCTCCAGTCTTCTTATATTCATCTCGCCGGTGCAGTGTCGAAAGCTTTACACGACCACCTATTTTGAAAGGGAAAGTGAGCGAACGGGATTTGTTAGCTTGTGAAGCTTGGGCGATCTTAGCTTTGAGGAGGTTATCCTGAGCTTCCATCGTCAATATCTCCAAGTCGCTGATGAGTTTCCAAGCCCATTCTTCTTCCGGAGAGTCGGCAAAACCATTCCCGGGAACTAAGGGAGGTATTACTTTTGGGCTCCGGCCCATATGCAGTTGAAAGGGTGAGAAACCAGTCGACTTGTTAACGGTGTTCATAATGTTAAAATGGACGATAGGAAGGGACTTAACCCATCCCTTCTGGTTGCGTTCCACATGATAGCGTAGCATCTGATTGATTGTTTTGTTCATACATTCACTGGAACCATCTGTCTTGGGATGGTAAGCTGTGGACATCTTAACTTTAATACCCGTTAGAACATGTAAAGCTTTCCAAAAATGAGAAGTGAAAAGCTTATTGCGATCAGAAATAATATCCAAGGGTAAGCCGTTCTCGCAGTACCAGTTGTTGAAGAAAATCAGAGCAAAGTCTTCAGCAGTCTGGTTCATTCTGCAAGGGATGACACGAACATCAGAACCCAAATGACAAGTGAAAGTGACGATCATATCAAACCCGTCATCCTCGGGAAGAGGACCTACAAAATCCATAGCAACGGAATCACCTCTGGCATCCGGTACGGGCAGTGGATGCAGAGGACCGAACGGTTTCATAGTGGCAGCCTTGTTTCTCTGACATTCGACGCATCCTGGAACGTAAGCAGTCTCCAAGTCTCGGCGCATGTTGGCCAGTAGTATGAATCACGAAGAGCAGCATAAGTCTTGTCAAAACCAAAATGGCCGAGGACGTCGTGAGCAGCATGGAACAGTGTTTCTCTGATGTTTCCTGTCCGGGGAATAATCAATCTATCACCGACATACCAAAGTCCATTATCAACCCGAATGCCAGGCATTCCATCCTTTGCATTTGCCAGTGTTTTGTTGATCCACATATCTGTCAGATAGCCAGCACGAATTTCGTCAAGTAAGGACTTATCAGCAGAAATTGCAAGCATAGGCAAACACCAATTGTTGACACATCTTCGCCATCGGAAAGGCAGACACGTGATAGAGAGGACGGGAATCCCACGTGAGAGGACAAATAATGGACGAGATAGTAGAAACTATGTCATCCTCGTCGGAAGCACAATGTGAATATGGATGGTAGTGACAGCCTCGGCATCCGCAATTAATGAAGAAGGACTCTGCATGCGGGAAAGAGCATCAGCGACTGTGTTATCTTCACCTTTCACATACACAATTTTTGCATCGTATTGGGACATCAGCTCCATCCAGCGTGCTTGATGCGGGAGAGGTCTTTCTGCACGTTAAAATTCTCCAGGTCTTGTGATCGGTGTAGACAAAGAAAGGGACACCAAGAAGGTCAACCCTCCATTTTAAAAGTGCCCTGATCACTGCCAGCAGCTCTTTCTCATGTACAGGGTAGTTAAGCTGCGCACCTTTAAGCGTCATGGAATCAAAAGCAACAGGACGAGCGGATTCCCAAGAAGTGCCAAAAGAAAGCACAGCACCAGTCCCTTTGTCGCTAGCATCAGTTGTTACGTAGATTTTGTAATTGGGCATCAGAGCATGATCGACAGTTGTTAAACAATCCCTTGAGACCACAAGTGCCTTGATGTTGTCGAAGGTGGCTTGGTGGGCAGCAGTCCATTCTGGAAACTTTTTATCGGCCTCCTTTGTAATGAGGTCCCCGAGCACCAACGTGTGCTCAGCCAGTTTAGGCAAGAAAACCATGAGGTAGCGGACAAGACCGATGAAAGCACGGACATTTGTAGCTGACTTAGGACGGGGCCAGGCCAAAATTGTTTCGCCTTCTTTTCATCAGCCTCAATTCCACGAGCGGAAACCTTATGACCGAGGAAGTTGATTTCGGTCTGGAAAAAGTTACACTTCTTCTCGTTAATGTACAAGCGAGAAGATTGCAATGCCTTCAGAACAAGTTGAAGATCTCTCAAATGTTGCTCGACGGAAGAGGACCAAATGATGATATCATCAAGGTAAATATGGCAGCGCACTCCAATATGTTCTCGCAGAGCAGCACCCACTCGACGTTGATGAATCACGGGGGCATTTCTTAAACCCATAGGCATGACAAGCCATTCAAACAGTCCGAAGGGAGTGTTGACAGCGGTTAAGTGAACATCCTCAGGATGCATTCTAGTTTGGAAAAAGGAATTGGTCATATCAATTGTTGACCAAATCACGCCTTTAGCACAGTCATTAAGAATGTCATCCACATGCGGGAGTGGATGGTTATCAACAATAGTATTTGAGTTAAGCTGTCTATAATCATTCACCCAATGGGGCAGCGCAGTGGGATCAGCCTTTGGAATGATGAAACAAGGTGAAGCATGTGGAGAAGAAGATGGACGAATCCGACCTGCTTCTAAGTGTTGCCCGATCAAGGTGCGGAATGCATCCTTGTATTTTCTCGGACAAGGGTATGAACGATTTGAGATTACTTTCTCAGCATCTTTGAGCCTGATCCTCGCAAGATAATCATTCGGAAGGTCATCAATGTGCGGAATTGGCTCGAAAACACTTTTAAATTTTGTTTTAACTTTGGAGCTCAATTTGTCAAGACGTTCAGTGAGGCATTTGCTCAACAGCATCCTGGATAGAGGCGATGATGTCGACATCCTTGACATCTTCGAACACCAATTTCTTGTCTGCAATTCGCTGTTTGCAGACCATGACAAGCTCGTCATGCATCAACTTCTTAGCTTTCTTTGCAAATTTGATCTGCTCTGTAGCTTTCTTTCTAGGGGGAGGTGGGGGCAAAATAGGCTCAGGGTGGAGAAGATTGTATCCAGAGATTTTATCAATGCAAGTACGACCTGCATGATCAGTCACAATATTATTATGCTCTAAAAATGGTAGTCCAAGGATGATAGGCATACAAAGTCCGGGGGCGATTACAGCATACACAGTCTTAGAAGTCCAAGCATTATCAAGGGAAGTAAGAGACAATTTCACATAATGAGTCAAAAGCATTTTCTTTTTGGTTTTACCATCCTTGATGGCGACACTAACTTCTTCGGGTTTCTTCAAAGCAATACGTTCTAAGCGGAGTTCATCGACAACTTCAGGGCGAATCAAAACTAAGTGAGCACCGTTATCAAACAGGCAAGCGAAAGTTAATGCGAAATCTAGATGACGCACAAAAACTTTAAACTTAGCAGTAAAATGCTTAGAGCGGATACGGGGGGGACTCACATGCTCTCGGAGAAGGAACCATCTCCTAGCACAGCAGACTGCACAATGGCGGCAACGAAACTCTCTTCGCCAGAAGAAGCTGGCTCCTCGGTAGCAGAAGTGACAGCGGCGACAGGCCTGCTCCTCGAAGAAGAGGCAGCAGCATTCCCGGAGGGTCTAGAGGTGGTTGGAGTCTTGGGAGGATTACCAGCAGCATCACGTTCAGCAGTAATAGTTTTGTAGGTATGACGTCAGGGAATTCACAGACGTCGTCCTTCGCACCATGGGGTTGGTTATATCGGCGGCATTTAAAGCACCCATTATATTTCTTGAGAAGGGCACGCTCTTCATGAGCAGACGGGACAGTTCTTGATGCCAGAGGATGTAGCGGCAGTCTTAGGAGCGGTATTGGCATTATGAGAGTTGGAAGAAAGAGCGGCGCGCTTGTTGTTCCGAGCGGCCTCTTCCAAAAAGACATCGCGACTACGTTTGCGATCATCCCTCAATTTCTCATCAGCACCCTTGACTGCCAGAACCCAGTCCTTGAGAACGGTGATGCTGTTATGTTTCTCGCGGAAGCAAAAAGAGCGGAGGTTTTCTGTGAGACCAGCCTCGAGCTGGTTACGGAGAGCAACGTCGGTGAGGTGAGACTGAGTTCCTCGAAGGACAATGTTCAAGGCTCGCATATGCTGGGACCACTCCCAGAACTTAGCATCCTTGTCCATCCGCATTCCGAGAATCTGCGCACGGACTTTCTCCTCCCAATCAGCAGGAAGGAAGTGAGAGCAGACTTGAGCCATGAAATCAGCATAGGAAAGTTTGAGCAATATGTCGCATTCATTCGCGATCCAGGCATGGACGTGAACGTCCTTGAAACCACCCAGGATCTTCTTCACCTTATCGGTGTCATCGATATCCTTCTCTATGAAGTAATCATTATGTGCGTCTTTGAGGTCAACGAGGACCTTCGCAGAGAGTTCACCCGCAGTCAGAATTGGACAGTTCTTCGTGACGGGATGCTCGACAGTAGCCAAAGTAGAAGCGGACATGTTGCGATGGATATATGCATTCTTTGGGTGGGTATATGCGGTAGATTTGTCAGAATCGGAGTTGGCAGGAGCAGTGGGTTTGGTTTTGGGGACAGTTTGGTGCAGCATCGAAGATGTAGGAGCACAAGGAGGTAAAAGCATGGAAGGCAATGGAGCAGGAGGGGGATTTTCCAGTTGGACGGTGGTCAGAGCATCCCGATGTTCAACCTCATTACTGCCAGATGGGCTGGGAGGTAAACTTGGTAGCAGAGAGCTTAGCGGAGAGCTTTCAGGTACAATGCTATCGGCTGTTGTATGGTCCGAGGGGGGTTCTGTTAACCCAGCGGTGTTACGTGGCCTCAGCTTAGGAGCCACGGCGGGCAATTCACGAGGTGATAAGGTTGACCGTGTGTGTGTTACCACAGCAATAAGGTCGAAGCAATGAGGGAGTATCAGATTCTGGTGGTTTGACCACACACAATCGCTATCCCTGAGCGGTAGAGCAAGAGAACCTTGGGACATTGTCCAAGGTCAGCGGGAAATTCGAGATACTCAAGATTGCTATTCAAAAAAAAGTGAAAGCCTAGCCTACGAAAACAGGCTAGGCAACACTGACTCACAATCAAGAATAGGAATCGAGTATATTTTGGAAAAGCTTCGTAAAATGCGTAATACGGAAGAGCAAGGTAGATACGACGTTAGGGAAAAAGGAAGGAAGAAACGGAACCCCTAAAGGGATCCTTTATAGGTTAGCATGATCAGTAAATAAGGTGCAACAATGCATAATCATAAGGCCATGATTACACCTGAAATAGAATCATGATGC